>QGOA01008155.1:0-16408 GCA_003313075.1 Termitomyces sp. MG16
TCCTGACCGATGGGAACCAGCTGGAGCTTTGCTTGACTTTTCGGGTCAGAAGGATCTGGTGGTATAGTTGCGGCATCCTTTTTCTTGTGTTTGCTTTGTGACACGCCCCACGCGCGATCGATTGTACCCTTTATGTCCGCATTATGACAGAGCTGCAGCTCAACGAGTTGGCGAAGAATTTTGAGCTAGAAAAGGTCAAATGTCATATTAATATGTGGGGGTCCCGAGTGTATCAACACGTACTTTAAAGTCCCAGCTCGCGGTGAAGAAACCACCCTCAAGACTTTCAAAAGGGTCCAAGTTCCTTTGGAAATCATCGCTCCAGAATATAGTCCGCTCAGATGACTTGAAGTACTCCGCAAGGACAGAAGCTACAGTAGTCGCTATTTGATCTGTGCTGGCGCCATGCAGCGCTGTTTCAGTTTTCTGTAGACATAGGTTAGTGTAATTGTACGGTGCCTCACCTCAAATTACGCGTTTGGGGCTTGAGGTTGAGGATGAAGTGTTGAAGGACCTGGCTAAGTATCTCATTAGGCTCTTGTATGAGGATCGCCTCCTCTAGACTAGACGTAGCACAACCCGATAGAATAGACACGTCAGCAGGCGAGCCGTAAATTACACGAAAAGGCGCACTCCATCGGTGATTCTAGGCCATCGAGTTTGTCGCGGATGTTCGTGAACTTGCAGATGAATGAATATACAAACAACGTTTCCCAGCGTCCAGAGGGATGAATTGCGTCCGACGGTGGACAAATGTGGCTTCTTGGTACGACAGATGTGCTTGTCGCCATTAGCGCGACAAGTTTGTAAGAAAAACGATGAGGGTTAGCACCAAGTGACGGAATTGCCACAATCGAATTTTCAAGTCGAACAAATATTATTACTACAATACATAAGCTTTACTCCGACACACCGTGTCCAACATTGATAAGACCTGTTATAGACCTTGCTTATCGTTAACATCAGTTTAAGATCGAGGGCACAACGTCTTAATGCCGGTAAAGATTGAGAAACAAAAATTCCTGACACCAGTGTACCCGGACATGGAAAACTTTCCAGGTGTTATCCTGGGCCAACCTATTTTTGAAATGCATGAGCTAGTGTGTGAATATTGCAAAACGCATTCAATTACCTTGGGAATGTCATGGTGCTCGCTCAGAGTCTCAAGATGTTTATTGAAATCGCTGACGCGCTCCTTATGTGTCTTGCTGGCCAGTTTGGCAACGCGTTCTGCAAGCTACAAATTCAGGATTGGATGCATTAGCATATCAGACTGTCCGGAGCGAGACCTAAACGTACCCTGCGCTTCTGCGCCTCTTCGAAACGTTTCTCAGCTTCTGTCTTCCTCGAAGAATTTCCACTCGGAGCAGGAGAGTTACTGCCGCTACCGGAGGGAGACTCGCTGGATTTCTCTTCACTGAACAAAAGTTTCTTTACTTTCTCTCGATCTTCATTCTTCTCAGAGTCAACTTTGGGTTTGGACTTTTTCTTCCTGTAAGATGATATTACATCTGAGCGCAGCATGCGTAAGGGTTCGAGCTCACTTTTTCACAATTCCGCCCTCAGCTACTCCACCCTTCAACTTGAGGGAGCCGCCAGGGCGTATGTCGTAAGCCGACATCCGTAGGACGGAAGCAAGTGGTGGTAGGAGACCAAGAAAGTGATCTGGGGTCAGGGATCATCAGCACGTGCACGTGGTCAACCACAAGACATTGGACCTCCATATTCCTCCTCCTACCCATTTTGGTGCCTTGTACCATTGCGGCGGCGGAAGCATAAATGGCAGTTTTATCTTCGCCGCTGGCTCTTCTACAGTCGATACCCCCCGTCACCCGTATTTTCACTGCGGTCACAATCATATCTTCCAGCCTCTATGGTTGGTCATACTGGAGAGGTTGGGAAGTGGAGGTTGCCGACTGGCTGCTCGTGGTCCCTGGGACAGCTCTTTTTCATCCATGGACACTTGTCACGTCTGTGTTTGTAGAAACTTCAATTTGGGAGGTATGTCATTCTCGACTTGCTACACCATGCCCATTTCTGATTTATCCAGTTCGTTGCAACCATGATTTTTGTGCCGGCATCCCTTAAATATCTGGAAAGGCTATGGGGAAGTATAGAGACACTCAAATTTATAGTTGTTTCAGTTGCTTTCTCAAATGTCATCGCATTTGCCTTGAATTGGATCGAGTTTGTCGCGACAAGAAATGCAGACCTTTTCCTGTGAGCGAGAGCAGCTCTTCTGTCTTGATAATTAGAACAATGAGTTTTACAGCTACGAAATGGAATATCACGGCCAGATGGCGCTCCAAATTGCGATTTTGGTAGCTTTCACACAATTAATACCCGAACACCAGGTTCAAGTATTTGGGTTCATCAAGACGCGAGTCAAGGTTCAATTCAGGTGTTCTTGCGTCTAATCTCGTTTCTTACCGGCTCTTAGACATTGCCCATGGCTTACCTCACGTTGTCGACCGTTCTGTGTATTGTGGGCTTCCAGTGCCCGTGGATTGTCATTCAGTTCGGATGGTTCGTTGGCTGGGTATATCTCCGTTTCTACAAGAAGAACATTAGCGACACGATTGGTGGTACAGTTACATATGGTGACCGGAGCGAAACATTTTCGCTCGTCTCTTGGTTCCCTCCGGTCCTCCAGTAGGTTCAATTACTTCCGACTGAACTCTATTGACGACCTTGACAGCAAACCGTTGACCGTTTTGGGCAATTTCGTCTTCAATTTGGCAACTCGATTCCATCTGATTCCTACTTCAAATGTGGACGTTGAGATCGGGTCTTTTAATCAAGTACCTGGTTCTGCCAGAGCGGAAGCAGAACGTCGCAGGTATGCATAACAAGATTAAGATAGTGCATGATACTGAAAAACGAGCAGAGCACTGGCATTGAAAGCTCTGGATCAACGACTTGCCAATTCAGCGTCACCAGTGGGCGGTTCCACGTCCACCCCTGTACACGTACCTCGCGCTCCACCTCAGGCAGCCACAGGGCCTACAAGACCTTCGAATATTGAGTCGCAAAAAACCGCAGGCAATGATGCCATGGAGAAAGGACAAGCAGCTGAAAACCGATAGTATTACAGCTACTATTTTCGCGTCCTTGAGCTATGTTAACTTTGCAATCTCTTAATGCTTCTATGTTTTAGATTACCTTGAATACCTACTAGGTGCATACCACCTTATAGGACTGTGGTATGCAAACGTTAGGAAGACATGAATTTTCTAGGTACATCACCAATTTAGGTACTATTTTTTTTGGCAATGCGAGATATATAAGAGCACCGGGAATTTGCCTGGACCACAAAATGTACATCATAAATATATTCGGGGCCATCCTTTTTCTTGTTTAATGTATGAGAATAGGAGACCAACCTAATGAAACGACCAGTACTTCTATTTACAAGATATAAAAGTGCATTGTATCTGCTGCTATTGACTGACAGAATAAGCAGAACGCTCATGACATTGAGAAGCAGGAAGTAACCATCCCTATTCAAATTCCTTTCCCTCTTCACTGGCAAATTGCCCAGATATACCTTCTCCTGAGAGAATTCTTGTCGCCAGATTCAGTCTGACCTCCGCCGCAGGGCAGGAAGTTTCCCGACAGATGTTGAAGTGTGACAAATGCCTCTGTCAAGGGGAAAAAGTGAAGTTCCGCTGAAAGTCAGTGCTCCAACTCTATCAAAGCCAGTTCAATTACTTGGTAAGATTCTGTGTGACCTAATGATTTGAGAACACAGATTGGCACTCATGAAACGACAAGAGTTGAGAACACAAAACTCAGAGGATCAGAAATCTGAAGTGTAGAGGAGAAGAACTCTTTGGATATTTAATAGGTTCAGATCCAACAAGTTCATTGGAGCGAGAACAACCCCGGGGGAAGTATATTCGAGGCGGAAGTGAACTTTACAGATATATATAGACCTGGTTGATTAAGTAAGTAAGGACGCTAATTCAGGATGCGGAGTAGGTGGTTGAGGCGTCACGTCCCTGTGAATCTCACATGTCTCGACGCTCGTCTGCCATCTCAGCGAGTACCTCCGCACCAGCAATAGCGAATGGACATGTCTCTCTCCTACCTCCCCCTGAGAAGCAGACGGCGCGGGCCAGCCGCGCAGTGTCCACGTCCGTCTCTAACGCACCGGTCAACGACACTCCCACTATCGCCAGCACTAACGTCAACCCCGACGAGCTCTTCACAAAACACACCATCTCCGAGTTAAAAGCAATCCAACAACGCCTGCGGTACCCCTCTCCCAACCTCACCTTCTCAGCGCGTCTACTAAACCAACGTCTTTTTTTTGTTTATGATTCATAGCGCAGATGCAGATGCGAAGCAAGAAGAACTCCGTCTCATGGTCGGGTGCGTGGTTCCACTGTGGACACCTATACGATATCTCAAGATCAGGTTTTTCGAAAGTGTAGAGAACGGTACCGTGACCTCCTACAAGCTTCGACGTCGATCATCGCAATTGCAACGTCCGCCCAGCGTGTAAAGCATGCTCTGGAAGATACAAAAGAAACAATACTACTACAAGAAGAGCCTCCGTTGCCACAGCAGCCTTGCCTGAAAAGCGGAAACGGTTCGTGGAACCTAGTTTGTTTAAACGGTGTCCGCTCTGAGGTATGAAAACGTAGATGAACATCTACATACTTTGCAGCTACTCTCGGCACACATAAAGCTGCTCCTGGACGCGCCGGAACACTTGTGGCGGCTCATCGAGCGAAAGAAGTATTTCCCGGCCGCTTGGTTGTTTCTTTTGGCACGAGTTGTCCATCGTGCGCTTGTTCGGGAAGACGAACAAGACGTCACATGGAGTCATCAAGGAGTAAACGTCCTAGTGCGTTGAACTGCGCGTCTTTGTATCGTTCGATCTAATGCCAGCTTTCAGGACGAGTTTCCGCTCATTCAGAGACAGTGGGATACCGTAGCCCAGTTCCGTTCACAGATTGTTCACAAAGCAACACTTTCTCTACGGGAATATGATTCCTCCGCCGAGGTGATATCTTGCATCCACTTCTCTCCTCGCATTCTCTGAATCCCAACAGGACGTGTGTGCAGTTCTCCTCACTCTACATCTTCTGGACTCTCGACCTTTGATGGAGAGTCTCTCTGTGTTTCTGGTGCAGCGGTCAAAAACACTGCACAACTTGCTTGCGTGGAAGTACGATTCTGACTCGTTATTGAAGCAACAGAATGGCCATGCACCTGGGTCAGGGCAGTCTCCCGCCGTACCATCAGACTTTCGCAGACGACCTGTCAAAGAGATCAAAGAGACGACGAGTACAGCTCTTGATGCTATTTCCCGTACCGTGAAAACCGCAAGAAGTATATTTAGAGAAGAGAATTCTCTCATACGGCGTGTTTTGGAACACATCCAGTCAGATGAAGCGCAAGCGCATTCGACAGATCTCTATTTGACTACAGAGTCCTTACTCACCACTCTGCCATCTTCCACGCATTTCCTGCTCCTTCCGCCTGACCTCAGGTCATACAAGCCCTACGTCGACCTCACTTCCTCATCGTCCTCCATCCAACCTTTACAATTCACGCACAAACTCGACGAGTGGTTCCAAGCGTCTATTTCAAGCTTTCAAAAAGCTGTATCGAGATGGTTTGCAGAATTGCAGAATGTGAAAGAGCTTTGGCATGTTAGAGCTTCTACACTACGGTGGCTGTCGACGTCGGGGCTTGAGAATAACGAAATCCTGGAAATGAGAAAGATATTTGACGAGGCGTGTCGAGAACGGGTGGCAGAGATCTGGCGGCTGAAGCTTGTGCGGAGTATGGACTCTTTCGGGCAGCGGCTAGACTCGACTTTGCTGTCGTTGGCAGAAAGCAAGGTGAAGCATAAAGGTGCGGTATACATTCCTCGTGCGTCAAGTGGATCGCTGACTTTTGAATAGAGACATCATTAGTCAACTTCTTATTCCAGGCACCACCAATACCAAATTCTTCAACGGATACCTCTTTTCAAAAGTACACAAACTCGCTACGCCAGCAACTTGTTGGACGAACGGCGCTGCTGGATGATGTTTTGGCGACGTTGGAGAGCTGCGCGAGAACGATTCGGCAGGACCTCGCGCATGTCGTTGCCGGGAAGGAGTCACCGTTCGTACCGGATTCATGACTTTGAACGGTCCTTCTGATATTTTCAGGACAACAGACAACTGGTACAGGAGCTAGAGACGACACACAGACCAGAGGCCGATGCACTATGTGCAAAAGTCATTGAAAAGTTGGAAAAGACTGCCAATGAAGTTGGGAACACTGATGGTCTGGTGTTCCTCAGCCGTGTATCAGACGAACTCTCAAGGTCGTCGCCTTTCATTTCGGAGATTGGATGTCAACCGTCTGTTTTGCAAGGTAAGTGGAAGAGTTGAGGTTGGGCTGTACTGAACGGTGATAGATTTCCGCAAAACAACTGCTGCACTGCATGACCGTGTTGTGGATCGCTGGCGAACATATACGGTGTCTTTGATTGTACGCAAACACCGCATTGCACGCCGTCCAATACACCCCATGCTCGCGGGTATGTCTCGTCTACTCTCTTGAACAGAATACTCAGATTGTACTTAGCGTCACGCTCTGGACCCTCTCCTGAACTTGTACAATCTTTGCTCGCGCTTTCGACATGCATCCAGGACCTTGTGCCTGCGCAAAGTCAGACGTGGCAACAGCCCCTGGTCAAGGCGACTTTGGACTACTTTGTTGCGGAGATCACAAGTAACGACTGGGATGTATATGACGTGGCATTTCTTCAGAAACTTGTGAGTCTACATGGCGACGATGAACTCTCCAATCGACTGGAGACGCAGATCCAGGATAATGTCAGTTCAAGTTTACTTCGAGGAATGCTTGCTCATGTTTGGTAGCTGCCAAGCGACGTCGAGCTGGATACTGTGCACCAAAGTGCCACGGATGCACTCTCACGGACACAAACGCTGTTTGCTACGCTCCTGCCGCGAGACACTACGGAGAAATTCACAAGACTCGGAGTGCCACCGCCAGAGGGCCAGTTTCAGCCCGCCGTCGCGTTGGCAAAGCCGACTTCGAGATTCGGGTTGGTGCTCGTTGGAAAGTAGAAATTACATAAATTGCCTAGAATACATGACACTATGCTCCTCCGCTGGGGGTGTGTGAGTATTGGATGATCGACATCAAAGGACACGTACACAAGGATGTTGTTTCTGGACCAAGGTCAGCAGGGTAGTTATGCAACGACACGGGTACGTACATGGGAATGTGGATGAGCTTGACAAAGTAGCCAATGAAACCCATGACGCCGAAGCCAATGGCGACGGCCTTGCATATTTGTGTAAACTCTGTGGGGAATGAGACGTGGCAGATGACGCAGCGGAGGCGACGGACCGGACTGGGAGGGTTTGGTGCAGCGGGTCAAGAACTGGAAGAGTGAGCTGGGGAGAGTGATACGGGGACAGGAATACCTGGTTGCCGTCGCGGATGAACTGCTGGGGGACGTCGAGAAAGTCGCGAAGTTTGTCGGACATGATGGAGGGAAGAGGGAATGTGACAGTGTGACCATGGTCGGTCTGCGTCTGGCTCTGCGTGTGTTGGGGCTTGCGAGCGCCGGGCGGCGTCCACGCGTCGTCGGCGTGCGTGCGGCGTCGACTGCGGCGGTGGCTGACGCGGCGCACTCGCTCATTGCGCGCCTCAAGTCGCTGTCCGCAATCCACGACTTGTACCCAAAACTCGTTTCTGCGCTCCAGAGCACGCCCTCCTCGTCCAGCAGTCCCCCGCCCCCCACGCTGTCCCGTGACCACATCCTCCAGCTCCTCCATGTCCTCGCCTCGTCCGCCCGCCCCTCCGACCTCCAGCGCATCGAGGAAGTTCTCACCCACATGCCCGTCGTCTTTGGCATCCCCGTCTCCATCGACATCCACACCGCAATCATCCGTGGTCTCGTAAAACACGCTGCAGACCATGCTGTCTATCGCTGGCTCCACAGCATGCCCTCCCGCTCCGCCTCCTTCACCCCCACCCTCGAGCAGTTCCACATCTTCCTCGAAGCATGCGAGCACCGCTCCCACTTCAAGTACATCCGCCATGTCATCTCCACCATGCGCGACGCGGGCTGCAAGCCCACCAACGAGTCTTTCAAGTACTTTATCCGCTCTCGCTGGGCCTTTGTCACCCACCAGGACCAAATCCCGCGTCTCGCCACCTTTTCTTCCATGTTTGACGACATGAAATTCGAGGACCTCCCCTACGACGCCTCTATCGACGACTTTCTATACAACTCGTATGCAGAGCGAGGTTTCCTCAAGCGTGCTAAGCAGATCAGGGAGGAGTATCGCGGCCGCTTCCCCAGTCGCGAGGAGGAACGCTTCTCCGAGTGGAAAAAGGAAATCTCAGATATTGCACGCTCCGACGGCGTACAGAAAGCGATAGACCACTACGTCAATGTAATAGCCCCAAAAGGCTGCAAGCCAGCCCCCCATCTATATCGCGCTATCCTGCGCCATTCAACCTCCCTCGACGACATCCGGCTCGTCCAGGAAAAGTTCAACCTCCCGCCGGCCATTGACCAGTACTCCCTGCTGATTGTGAATAGCGTTCGAGCCGGACTCCCTGACAATGCTCTTGCAGTCTACCAAGCGGCCAAGTCCGCTGGCATTGTTCCTGATGCCGGCCTGGTCCACCCCATGATCCAAACCTTTTGTCGCTTCCCCACCGACGAAAGCCTGGACAAGGCTCTCGCCATCTACCGCGACCTTGCAGCCGTCGCGCCCCCAGACCCGGTAACCAAAGAGACGTTCCATGAGCATTCCCGGGGTCCTGATTCCACCATTTACAATACTCTGCTTTGCGGGATCGCCAGCTCCGAACACGTCGACAAGTATTTTCCCATCGCAAAAGAGCTCCTGAGCGATATGGAAAACCACAATGTCTCCGTCGATAAAAAGAACGCCAGTTCTATCACCGTCCTCTGCATGCGCTATGCCTCGAGTCTCCAAGAGGCGCTCGATGCGTACTACGACTTCCGGTCTGGCCTCGACGAAAAAGGCTACGCAGCTGTCCTCAACGCGTTCTGTCAGCTGTCCTTTGGCAGCGGGGTCCCCGTTCCCTCACTAACCGACTACTTTGATATCGTCAAAGACATGCGCCGCGCCGGTCTCGAAATCACCGTCGAGGTATACACAATCATCCTGCGCCAGCTCGGGTACATCCCTAGCCAGTACCGCTCCCGCATCACCCCCAACCAGCTGCACCAGCTCGTCACAACCACGCGCCGCGTACACGACTTTTTGACCTTGGACGCCGCAGTGTCCCCCGACGAACAGGTCTGGAACCAGCTCATGAACGCCTACCAGCGTCTAGGCTGCTTTGGCGATGCCTACAGGGTCTGGAACACAATGTACATCTCTGGCCGCTTCGACCACGTCAGCGTCAGCATCATGTTTGATGCCTGCGGGTACGCAGGAGCGTTGAACACTGCGAAAAAGGTCTTCTCTCAGCTCGCCCACGACCGCTTCTCCCTCAATATGCACAACTGGAACTCGTGGATTGAGTGTCTGTGCCGGTTGAACCAGTTGAACGACGCGTTGAGAACGGCGTGCATGGATATGGGCAAAAATGGGAACACGGTCCCTCCCAATGTCGAGACTCTTCGTATTTTGATCAAGTTTGCAAGGCGGGACAATCTTGAGGCAGAGGTTGCAGACCGGCTGGAGCAATACTTGCCGGAATTGTGGAAGACATTGCTGGAGGATATGCGGACAAGGAAAAACGCATAATAATGTACTTGTTGAGAAAATTCTAATCAAAATATAATCCCTATATCTAAACTACAATATACAAAAAAGCGCATGGTTGAGCAAGGCACTAGGGCTGGGCAAGGCCGTCTAGGGGAGTAGAAAGCCCAAAGTAAATAAGTTAAAAAGGAAAAGTTACCAAGCAAGGAATAGATCTATGTAGATGCCAGTTCTTCGACAGAAGGACAATCGCACTATATGAAATCAGATGAATTTAATATTGCGATATAGGCCTGAAAGACTCACAACAAGGTTCAAATCTCCGTAAGCTGAAAAAAACAGCTTTCAGTAGATAATTTTAAACAAATCTTGTAAGCTCTTACCGTCATCAATGCGGGACACCGTTGGCCAAAACTTCTTCTCTTTGAGCCATGGCAGGGGATATGCCGCAGTTTCGCGAGAATAAGGCCTGGCATGACACAGTTAGACAAAGTAACCACAACTATCAATAAAACAGACCGATTCCATTCATCAGAAGCAATTACAGCCATCGTATGAGGCGCGTTAGTCAAGAGATTGTTATCCTTGGGTTGTTTACCGGTTACAACATCTTCAGCTTCCTTTCGGATCTGGATCATCGCGTCACAGAATCTACAAACTTGAGAAAAATACACTGATATAACACGATAAAAATCTCACCTATCAAGCTCTTCAAGTGTCTCGGACTCGGTAGGTTCAATTAGCATGCATGTAGGGATTGGCCACGAGCAAGTAGGAGGATGGAAGCCATAATCCTTCCCAAAGTCAACATACATCCACAGCTCCTAGATTCCAGATACACACCTGCAGACGTTTGGCGAAATCCATGACTTTCAGACCGCATTTAGTAAACTCGCCCAAATCAATAAGAAGTTCATGAGCAACACGGCTGTTCTCATTTGTATATCGTATGTTGTAATGGCCTGACAAACGACTCGCCATGTAGTTCGCATTGAGCAAGGCAGTCTTGGAGGAATCGCCGAGTCCATTACCACCCAACATTTTGATGTATGCCCAAGAAATAAGCGCGATTGAAGCGCTGCCAAAAGGTGCTGCTGCCGTTGCATCGATCGCCAAAGGACTTTCAGCAGGCCGTACATGATGACTCGGCAAGAAGGGCGCAAGATGCTCAGCGACGCAGATAGGTCCAACTCCAGGGCCACCTCCTCCATGAGGTCTATCCATCAAGTCAATTGATTGTTTTTTAAGCAGCCAAGTATAGACCCACATAGCAAAGGTTTTGTGAAGATTCAAATGGCAGACGTCTCCACCACACATTACGGGATTAGTTAGACCAATTTGAGCGTTCAAATTGGCGCCTGTGAGCATTCAGTATACGCATTTGTGTTGAACGAACGAGCCTCACCATCGAGATAAACTTGGCCACCATTGTCATGAATAACTTTGCAGGCCTGCGTACATGTCATTTCCAATGCAATAAATGAGGTATTTCTGATCACTCACATCTTGCACTCCAGGCTCGAAAACACCAAAAGTAGAGGGATACGTAATCTTTTCAATTGTTAGTAGCAGTTCCAGCCTGTTTCCAGCAAAGAAAAACGAACCATAAACGCAGCCAAGTTGTCCTTGTGTAGTTCAGCCTTGGCTTTGAGGTCTTCAAGGTCTAAATTGCCGTTGGCAAGAACTTTCACCGATACAACCTTCAAACCTGCCATTACAGCAGACTGTGCATGATCAGAGTGTGCAGTGAGACCGAAAGGGGAGTGACTCACAGCAGGATTTGTGCCATGGGCACTCAGGGGGATGAGGCATATGTTGCGATGGCCTTCGCCCCGTGACTCATGATAAGCACGAATAACACAGAGTCCTGCGTATTCTCCAGCTGCACCCGAGTTTGGTTGGAGGGTAGCAGCGTGAAACCCGGTAATCTTGCAAAGGTCCTGTTCCAATTCCTAACAAAACAGCACCTGGTGAGCGGCTGTCTGAACATGACAAAAAGTGAAAAACCAACCTTGATAACAGTATCGTAGCCCACCACTTGATCACGAGGCGCAAATGGATGAACATTGCTGAACTCCGGCCACGTGAGCGGTATCATGCTACTCGTGCTGTTCAACTTCATAGTGCAGCTTCCGAGGGGTATCATACTGTGAACTAGACTGATATCTTTTGATGCAAGGTGGTTGATGTAGCGTAACATCTCGGTCTCTGAATGATGCTTATTGAATACAGGGTGCGGGAGGAATTCAGAGGTGCGCTGTAGAGGCGGCGGGATGGCAGATTCCAACGGCTGTTTCAAGTCTGCGAGCACTTTGGAGGAGGATCCTGCAGAGGATGCGAAGACGTTGATAAGGCGGAGGAGATCATTCGGATTGGCACTTTCATCGAATGTGACCCCAACACGCTTCTCATCGATCTTGCGCAGATTGATGCTGGCAGCAAGCGCAGCGTTGTACACAGTGTCAGGGCCAGCTAACGAAGTATCGATGGAGAGTGTGTCAAAAAATGAAGTATTCTCCACCTGGTAGCCGAAAGATTCTATGATGGATTTGAATGCCAGAGTATAACCATGAACTTTGGAGGCAATTCTGCGTATGCCGGCTGCGCCATGATAGATAGCATACATCACTGCAATGTTAGCTAGGAGAGCTTGAGCGGTGCATATATTACTGGTTGCTTTTTCACGACGGATATGTTGTTCACGCGCTGTTGTAGGGTGAGCCTCAAGTCAAATAAGACAAACTGTTGAAACAAACTTTGCAAAGCCAGCCTGTAAGCCGACTGACCAGTGGCATCGCGACTTCGACCAATAAGCCGACCAGGCATTTTCCTCTTGAGCTTATCCGTGACAGCAAAGAAAGCCGCATGAGGGCCACCATATCCAGCAGGAACACCAAACCGAGCAGAGTTTCCTAGAACGACGTCTGCACCCCACTCGCCGGGAGGTTTCAGCAGTGCCAAGGCCAAAAGGTCCGTTGCGACAATTACTAGACCGCCGGCTGCATGGACCGTATCTGCAAGTGAACAGTAATCTGTGATCGTCCCATTAATGTCAGGATATTGAACAAGGACGCCGCAAAGGTCTTCACGAAGACTTTCATCTTCTAAAGCAGTAAAAACATCCCGCACGACGAGGTTGATACCAAAACCCTTAGCACGTAAACGCAGAACCGAAACTGTTTGTGGCAATACACCGGAATCGACGAGGAAAGTTCGTTTCTTTTGATTCGATGAGACAAACGCCATCACCATGCCTTCTGCGGCCGCGGTAGCTTCATCTAGAAGTGACGCATTGGCAATGTCCATTGACGTAAGAGACATGACCATGGTCTGGTAGTTCACGAGGGACTCTAACCGCCCTATAATTCAGAGTCATGGGATTAGAAGACGAATAGAATATAATAAGGTGTCTACATACCTTGTGCAATCTCAGGCTGATAGGGGGTGTAAGGAGTATACCATGCAGGATTTTCCAGTACCTTGAGATTTTTTCAATCACAGGAAATCTTAAAAGTAAAGGTATAAGATGTACGTTACGCAGAATGACAGGAGGCACGACTGCAGTATGATATCCCATCCCTATATAACTTCTGAAAGGTTTGTTCTGGGCTCCAAGCTCTTTCGCCCTTGCGTGTAACTCAGTCTCGCTAAGAGCTGGAATCGAGGTACTATCGAGAGTGTCAGCTTGAATGCGAATTTTGGGCGGCACAGTTGCTTCAATGAATGCGTCCATGGACTTGTATCCCAGCTTTGAGAGCATGAAAGATGTCTCATCATCGTCTGGTCCAATGTGACGTTCTGAAAAAGTGTCTATCGGTGCAAAGAGCGAGGTCTGAGGATGGATTGTAGCCAATCCTCGAGACCGGTGAGCAAAGGTCCGTGAAGATGGTAGAGCCCGCAAGGCATAGCGCAAGGCTAAAGCCATAGTGGGGAAGGGAAGAAAACTCAGGAGACGTGGAATGGATAAAGGAGCCACGTCTTGCGAGAACTTGTACCGTGCCCATTCACCGAGTCAAGACTGTTTGTGTATTTGATGAGAGATAAGCTTTAGAGGAGAGATAGAGCTCTTTGAAGGATGATTTAGTGGATGAAGACAACAACGAAGTTAGATTATGATTGTCCATGTCTTGAGCTACAAGAATGACAAGAACTTTACACAACAGTCAGCTCGCGCTCGTTGTCTGTTAGCAGGACAAAAAGTTTTTTTAGCCACGAGGTGACATCATCCCTGATTATGGCATCAGGGCCAGCCCATCCATGCATCCATATCTGGAAAAGCCGAGAACATCGTCGGAACGGTTCCTGTCTGCCGGTAAGCACCTGCTCAGTCCTCATGTGTTTCCACTCACGGAGCGTGGGGTTCATGCAGTCTTCCCGTTATGTACAATCCACCTGTTTCGATTTCCCTTGCTACGACGCTCATTGCCGCCTCCGCCGTCCGGGCATTCGCTTCACTGACTTTGCCTTGGTAGAAGTCCACGATCTCTGTGATTGACGTCAGTGCTTCCGTTGACCTCTCAATCCAATTTGCTTGGCGTGAGTCTTGCCGTGGAGCCACCATCAAGGACTTTAAGAGTGGCTCTTGGTCCCTCAGAATCGCAGCAGATCGAATGAGTTCGTACTAGGTTTTTGAACTTAACCATCATCCAGAATTTTTGGAATCTGGAGCACACGCACAATAAACTCATGTTGAGCTTGTGGGGAAGGCAGATATCCATCCGACTTGACTAAAGAGAGGTCCAACAGGACGATGGTCTCGGTAACGGCAGTTAATACGGACAGATCGGTGCACATATAACAGCGTCTCACACCTCGCGCACAATTTGCTCAACTCCACCGGTGGTGTCAAGGCTGTCGATCTTAGTGCTAAGAAATCCCAATAATCCAAGAAGAGAAAACCATAACTCCCTCCATGCATACTCTAAACAAAAATTGAATACTCCAGTTCACCCAAATCATGAGTAACAGACCTAAGCGTAACCGACTGTTTTGTAAATACCATACCACGCGATAGCATATTTGGAGGCAATTTCTTGGGAGTTGAACGTCATAAGAAAGAAAGCAGGTCAAACAATAATCTCACAGATAGCAATATACCTCAAGGCGTTTGTGCAGGTTATGGCGCAGCCAAAGTATACAGCAATCCAGTAATGCACAGATCGCTGGCCGCCTAGATTTGACAACTGGTAGATGTGGTAATCTCTTTCCATCAATGTTAGTTTGTTATACAAGTTCGAAAAAGACGGCCATTTCACCTGACGACAGATCGGAATCACTATTGCAGAGGGTTGAATCATAGCGCTCATTGCACCATCGTTTTCCACTAACGCAAGAAGGATGTGAAGAGAAAGATTTGCATATGAAAGTGAGCGTGGTGACGAGGTTGAAGTAGCGTGAGTGAGGATATATGACGACAACGTCAAAATGGTATGTAGTAGTGGAGAAATATGCCCAATCGTGTCCTTAACTGGAAATGCGTCTTCTACTAACATGGCCGGGAACAAGGTATTGGCGCTTAACAATTCGAAAATTGGAAATAAGAAAACAGCTTCCCTCGTGGGTCTGAAATTGTTGCCGTGAGCAAGACAATTGATCCTGAAAGTCCCAGACCCACTGATTTCTAAATAATTCCCGAGACGGTTCCAGAGTAGTTGAACGTGTTCGGTCAGAGCGTAACGAAGTAAACATATACCCAAATGACGTCGTGAATATCGACTTGGAGGAATCATTTGAGATGTCCATATATCTTCTACAACGGACAATAAGTACCATTGATATTCATAAGGAGGAAGATGCACACTGGATTGAGGTTACGAGCTCCTTGTTAATTGCCCAGCACACCTTGCGCATAAGCTCCACATCCTGCGTTAACCTAATGTGCTTCAAATAAGGATTCAACCTTCCAGCGTCAGACTTATGGAAGTTGGCAAGAATAGCTAGCAAGAGGGCAGCTTCTGATATGCATCGTTCTGTGTCACAACTTTTGATAAGCTAGGAAACATTTATTCGTATTAGTGAGAGGCAGATTGTTACATAACAAAACCCACTGCAGTGATTGACGGGAATAGATCACGACGGAGGAAATATGCGCCTGGACTAAGCTGTCCAATTGAGCACATGTATATAAGCGCAACTTGCAACCCCTGCTGCCGGATGTTGACTAGGGCAGGATTCAGGATATAAAAGGCCCCTTGGAAATTAACATGAAACACATACGCGGCGCCATTTCATCCTGAATGATGTCGTCCACCAAGGCGGTGAATGTCTAGATTTCACACAATAGCGATATAGCGCGTCCCCTGCGCAACAACACAAGCCTACCATGAAGACATCATCACTCCGTCCCACGTCTCCTCCCAAAACCTCCATGACCTCCCATCCACCGAGAATTTTGCTCAGTATACACCGTAGAACTATTGAGAGCGTTTCCAGAGCGTGCTTTTTCCTGACATCTGCATAAGGTGCGTTCCGCGCGTGTGTCAAACATTCTTGAAATAACATATTCAAGAAAGGCTACTGATGTACAATGGAAACACAGCACGAAAGACGTGTATTAACAACGTACCTTGTGTCTGCCGAGACAGGATTCTTTGGTCAGACGATCAAGTTCACCTCGTAAATATTCATTCTTTACTTCCAAATTAAAGAGATTAGCAAAGAACTGATCCTGATCTTCGTGC
>QGOA01008160.1:0-21245 GCA_003313075.1 Termitomyces sp. MG16
TGATGAAAGTTGCCTAGTCGGTAACAAGCCTAGAGTCTAAAGCCGATAGCAGAAGATTTAAAAAAAATGTAACCGTAGTTACGGGTTAGAACTATCCTGTGTGTATCACACAAGTGCTAAATCAGACCGCAGTATCGGATTGACTAGTACTTAGAGTGAAAACAAGATGTTGTCTTACGTAATACTACATTAAACAAGTATAGCGTCGTGGACGCTAGTGACACGGGTAACTCCGTTACAGTAATGCACCGGCGACATTTCAGAGGTTAATGACCTCAATCTTCCGAGATGTAATCGGGAAGTTTATGCACGTCTATTTAGACAATATATTCATATTTTCTGACACCATTGAGGAGCATGAGCAGCACCTACGAGTTGTATTTGAACGGCTATGGAAGGCCAGTCTCTATCTCAAATGGAAGAAGTGCGAGTTGTACGCAACGAGTATAGATTGTCTCGGTCACGTCATTGATGAGAAGGGCATTTACCCAGATATGGATAAGCTCGATCAAATCCGAGAGTAGCATACCCCACGCACATATAATGATATCCAACGATTTGTTGGACTTGTGAACTATATTGGCAACTTCTTGCCAGACATCACTGCATATACAGGGCCACTTATGGCCATGACCCAGAATGGGTCCCCTTTTCACTGGAGACCACTGCATCAGTGGTGTTTTGAGATGATTAAACGCATATGCGTGAAGATGCCAGTCATCCGGCCAGCTGATCCATGCATCGATGAGCCCATCTGGCTCATATGCGATGCGTCGAAGACTGGGGTTGGGGCCATGTTTGGCCAAGATAAAACGTGGCAGACGTGCCGACCAGCGGGATTTCTGTCCTGTAAATTCACTGCTGCTCAGCAGAATTATGCTGTACACAAGTTAGAAACACTCGCTATCCTGGAGGCCCTCCTAAAATGAGAGGATAAACTGATGGGATATAAGATCTACGTCATTACAGATCACAAGGCACTAGAGTTCTTCAAGACTCAGGTGCACCTATCTCCACGACAATGTCGCTGGATTGACTACATGTCGTGGTATCAGTTCGACATCACCTATGTAAAAGGTGAATTGAACAAAGTCGCAGATTGCCTGTCTCGATATTTCGAGAGTAATACTCGAGATGACGTCCATGACGTGCATGACTATGTCCAGGCAGACAAACATATTGACCCAGAGGGCGAAGATTTGCCTCTGCATCGGTTCCACAAAATCAGGGAACATAGGGTCGAGCTACGAGCCATGCGAGCGCAGGAAACACGTCACAGTAAGCGACTGCATGAACAGTGAGAGATTTGCGATATTGAAGCCCAGGTGCTAGTGGATCATGAGGCCCCTCAGCCAAGTGAAGAGACGAGGCAAGGGGTGCCTACGAGAGGTACTGATATGACGCTCCAGCAAGCGCTGGAGTCACAGGACCATACGCCTGCACTGGCCGACTTAGGCAATGCGCAATTCCGCACACGTATCCAGCAAGGATACAAGGATGATAATCTCTTCTTAGAGATTCTGAACAATATCCAAGCGCATCCGCGCTTCAAAGTGGAGCAGCAGCTTGTCTACCTCACCAGACCCACGGGGTCCAAAGTCATCTGCATTCCCCGGGAGAGGTCGTTGATTACGACTATCCTGGACCAGGCCCATAAAGTAGTGGGCCACTTCGGAACTCAGAAAACGCTGGACTATGTGCGACGCTGGTACTGGTGGCCGCAAATGGCCAAAGAGACGAGCCAATTTTGCTTGACATGCGAGCTATGTCAACAGTCGAAAGTATCGACATTGAAGCCACTGGGAAAGCTTCACTCGCTATCTATACCGGTCAAACCTTGGGATTCGATCAGGATGGACTTTATAGGTCTGTTCCCTGAGTCGAAAGGCTTTAACTACCTTTGGGTAGTGATCTGCAGAATGACCAGTATGGTCCATCTCATCCCGGTAAGAACCACCATGACAGCGTTGGACTTGTCGTGGATCTATCTCAAGGAGATAGTACGCCTCCATGGACTGCCAAGTTCGATTGTAAGCGATTGAGATGCTAAGTTCACTTCCAAATGGTGGAAGGAGTTGCACAAACTGCTAGGAGCAAAGTTGCTCATGTCAACGTCATTTCATCCGCAAACGGATGGTCAAACTGAACACGCAAATCAAAATATCGCGCAAATACTGTGAGCGTTCGTACGTCCTGATCAGAAGGACTGGGTGGATAGATGTCCCCTCATGAAATTCGCGATAAACGCGAGCATATCAGAAACTACAGGGTATTCACCCTTTGAACTCAACAATGGCTACATGCCATCCATGATTCGTGAACTTCGTATGGACGAAGTCATTCATGTGGGGGTAAGGCAGTTTGCACACAACGTGCTAGGGAACTTGGCAGATGCCCATGATGCGATTATAGAATCGCGTGTATGGCAGACCAAACATGCAAATAATCGCAGACGTGATGAGCCGGACATTGAGAAAGGGAGCCTAGTGTACCTTTTGATGAAGAACTTGAACCTGCCGAAAGGCAGGACGAGTAAGTTGTGTCTGAAGTGGATTGGACCATATAGGGTCCTTAAGGCGGAGCCGAGCATGTCTAACTACGTGTTGGAACTACCCCATGCGCTGCAAGCACGCAGGATAGTTCCCAAGTTTCACATGTCGCTGTTGCAACCGTATATGGCTAGTAGTGATGCGCTCTTTCCTAATCGCGCAACTTCCGAGCTGTATGACTTTGGAACTGGCAATGACTAGGAGTGGTTTGTAGATGAACTCATAGGTCATCAGTGGACGAAGGGAAACCTCGAATTTGAGGTAAGGTGGAGCTTAGGTAATACTACCTGGGAACCGCTAGTGAACTGCAAAGACCTTGCAGCGATGGACAGATACCTAGAGTTGCAGGGCGTGAAATGCCCTCAACAGCTAGCAAAACATGCATAATGCGCGTGTGGTGTTGAAATGTGGACGAAGTCCACTTTGATAGCCGGTGACTAACCGGGTGGCTACTAATTGTGGCTGCTGATTGTGACTGTTTACATGACTATGATTGCCAGTGAGAGGCCAGGTGGCGTGTATTTGTGGTTGTTTCCACCACTAGCGGAGTTGGGAGATTGTTTTTTTTCTCTCCTCAGTCCCAATACACGTAGCGTACATGTCACATTGTAATGGCCTATTGGGGGCTGCAAGAGAGTAATAAGAGTCGGCAAGGCTCTAGTGGAGGGGGGAAACCCCCGAATATACAAATGAGAGATTATCCTACCCAGTACCAGAGGCAGCTGCCATATTCGGTGGCAAGCCAGCTTCAGTCAGTGGGCATGGCCTATCCAGGCCATGACGAGCCGCTTCCATACCAGACGCCCCTCCACTCGCAAGAGATGGAGGTCAATGATGAAGGGCGCTATGGGTGCCCGGAGGACAGCACGCACCGCGAGCACTACTACCAGGAACCGTTGTCACGCTCAGCTGCGTCGAATTCGACGTATGTGGGTGTGGTGACAGGGCCGCCGTCAGTACCATGGGCGCATCAGCCCATGGCAGAGTCATATGGGGAGCCTGCGCTACAAGCACAGGGGTTAGCAGTGTCAGACGTGCTGTTGGGCAGACTGGAAGCAGCAGGACAGCCAGTCCCTGCAACTGCATCATTCCTGCAGGACAGTCTGGCTGTGATGGTGATGGAGAGATTACTTGACCAGATCGAGCTGATGAAGAGGCAGCACGTTGCAGCGCTGGAACAGATTGAACGCACGTCTAAGCACAAAATCGCCACGGTTGAGGAACCGACCGCCGAGGTCAAGAGGGCTAAATATCAGCCCAGTCGACTGGTCGACCCTCCACGGGCAAGGATGCCGTCGGATGCGCAATTTGTGTGCCATGAGCAGCCAGCTCAGCCCATGGCTTTGTCATCACGATTACCTGAGTCAGGCCCTCAGGCTTCCTCAGAGTCGCTGGCTGCAGTCAGTGAACCCTTGGCAGGCCTGTCCCTGGGTCAGCGGGAAACCGCATCATCCTGGGCCTCACCTAGGGGGTTCAAACCCGTCGCTGTGGCGCCAAGAGCGCCCACTACCGTTATTACTTGAGCTGAGCCTGGAAGGAGAACTCTGGCGTGAAATGTGCCTGCCTCTCTGGTGGCTCAGCCACCATTCAGATCTTCCGCCCCGGTCAAGTCGGGGTCGGTATGCCAACGTCGAGGCCGTAAGCCTCCTCTTGATGCCTCCAAGCTGGAGGTGATAGAGTTCCCGGCTGGCATTCCTGCACAGGCCGGGAAGGTCTCGATGTTGTTTCTGTTGCCCGTTACCGTGCTGGCACCACAGGCACACTTTCCCGTAGTCGTCTTGACCACTGACACTCACTCTCCTGAGCAATATGACGGTCTGGTGGTGATCTCGAAGAATTGTTCCATGCCTGAAAAAGGCAAAGCACCCGTGGCCTCCTTATCCGACGAGAGCGACTATGGAGAGTCAAGCTCGGAGCATGAGGAGGAGGCAGAGGAAGGGAAATCGGCGGCAGACCGATTCCAGCGAGTATCGCGCAATAAGCGCATTGCAAAGAAGAAGGCGATTTGCGCCAAGGAGCTGCGGGCCCTCAAACAGAGGTCCAAGGATGAGTTCTCGGGGAGAATTCCCGATGGATTGGGGGTGAAGGTGTGGGGACCACTCGATATTGAGTGAACAAACTCGTGCTTCAGAGGAGCACTCAGCCACTGCACTTATTATTCGTATCATTTGAATACTGTGCTGTTGGGAGCTGAGGCCAACCGGGCAGTGGCATATGAGTTTTCGTCTGGGCACCGTGCTGGCATTCCTGCCAGCATTGTTTACAAGTATTCCCCTCGTGGCCTTCCTCGCACGCCATTAGAGCTGGATCGGCTCTACAAATATTATTCGAACGAGCATGCTCCCCATCGCGACCAGGTTACCGCCTACCTCCTCATCACAGAGCTTCAGATGTTCGCCCAGCAAACCGATGAGTCATTACATGACTGAACAATGATGCTCCTGATGAAGGACCCACGCTATCAAGAGCTCGTCAACCCAGCCCAGGGGACAGACGACCTTGCGCTTGTCAAGTGCCGATACATTCCGGGGCGCTTCCTGCGCACGAAAGAAGATGGCTCGACCACGCTGCACGTAATGCGCGAAGCCCGTGATCGTGTGGCACATGACTCTTGTCATGGCCTGCCTGGGTCTTTACCGCGAGGCTATCGCCTCTTATGATGCCATGTTCCCAGACCAGCCATTTGAGCCCCAGAGAGGGCACCAGCTGGAACTTCATCCCATGCACATACCAGACGAATTTGCACGGAACTTTTCAGACGACGACGCGTTATGCGTTGATAGGACCTCATACAGGATCAGTGCATCAACAGCAGGCTACGGCAATGCGGCACGGGCTCGGGATACCTTAGCACGCGCTAATTAATCAATTTTGGCAATATTTGACAGCCGCGTATGGCAAGAAGCAGATCCAATCAATGATAGCGCTGACGGCAGCAAGAATGACAACTGACAGATGGCATCCATCACTGACAACAGCGCTTAGCGAGAAGATTGATGATCTATCAAAATTGACGGACAGCTTGGCATTTGACCTTGGCGTCTGACATCGCTTAGCGCCTCAATTTGGCGCCTGACATCGCTAAGCATTTGGACAGACAGAAGGGTGATGGTTTGATGGTTTAGCTTTGCAATCTGCTGCCCAGTGTCGCTAAGGGTCTTGAATGGACGGTAGGGATCTGAAACCGTTGGAGCTACCCCTATGAAATTTTCTAGTTGACCGCACTTTGGAAATGGTTAGTCACTGGTGACGGTGAATTCCTTGTAGTATAAAAAGTACTTACCGACTTGTACATACCCATCGAACGATAGAACAGAGTTTTCCCTTACTTCAGTTTCCCTTACGCTCAAGACCTCATTTACGGTCGGCAACGTTGAACTCATCGGCAGTTGCAGACTATCACTAGCCTTCGACCTATTCGCGCCTTGCAGCTACAGCAGGCATTAACAACACTTAGACTTTGCTAAGCTTACTGTGTTCTTGCCCCTGACATTGCTGTGTGCACTTACCGCTTCTTTCATAGGCGCTTTACCTTAGCGCTTTACACTTGCCGACCCCCTTACTGGCTTCACTTTATTTTCACAGGCATGTTCTCTGGGACCTGCCCAGGACTCCTCACATCACTTATAGCGTGCCCAACGCAAGCTTTTGGTACGGTAACACTATTACTATATTTGTTACTGACCAAACTTTGGGCATCATCAAATTGGAGCCCACTGCGAGGGATCTCTAGGGCAGAATTCCGCCAGAAACCCGTCTCCAGCATAGGCGCCGCCTGCTAGAGCAGTCGGCAGAAGGCATAGCTCCTTCCCATCCATCAACTCCACAACCACCTGGTGCCTTACCGGGTCTCTCTCTTGCACAGGAACTACAGAACGCCACTGTAGACGAATTTCCTGATCTCTTCCCACGTTCTCTTGACTTTAGCACTGACGACCTCTTAGCGTCGCCACTTGCTGTACCACAACCAGTTACTCCCATTACTCCGTTAACACCGCTTTCTCAACTCGTCATTTCTCTTACCCCATCGCCAATACCTAGAACTCCTTCCCCACATCTGCTAACCGAACTCGGTACCACCGTCGCCATGGAACAACAAGTTCAGCGCATGCCACCACGCAATCACTTCTCAGCACCGAAATGGGATGAGTCCAAGCCACGGGAGCTCTCCCAGTATTTCAAGGAATTAGAGTATTTATTTAGGGATTGTGGAATTACCGACCGCACACAGATGAAGGAGTACACGGCAAGATACGTGTCGTATGACATAGCAGAGACGTGGACAGGTCTTGCCGAGTTTGCCGCCTTTGTTCCTGCCGCTCTACCCGTTCCAGCCCAAGGTGCCTTGTATGAAGGCTGGAAAACAGCAGTAATCCAGTTGTACCCTGGCGCTAAAGAGGCTACCCGATACTCGGTAAACAAATTACAGAAACTAGTACAGGAATCATTCGACAACAGCACATCATCTCTTGGCGCATTCTCCACGTATTACCGTGAATTCCAAAAGATCGCTAGGTGGTTAGTGCAAAACGGCAAGCTATACATTAATGAGGAATGTCGCCTATTCCAACAAGGCATCCTGACTTCGCTTTGGACTCGCATTGCTCGCCGCTTAGAGATAGTTCATCAGGCCCATCACCCAGACGAGCCCTATAATGTTGCCGACGTCTTTGAAGCCGGTAAATGGGTTCTCAAGGGGACAGACACTGGCGTTGGGCTGCAATGCGCTAGGACAAGCCCACCCTGGTATAATTCCCATCCTGCCTCCTGTTGCCGACTTCGTTAAGAAGGAGGATCTCAACGCTGCTGTTACTGCTGCCATCGCCTCCGCTATGACGTGAATCAAAACTATGATTACAACCAATCTCGCTAACCGACCCGCTAATGTACCTGCGTCTGGCCCTTGCCACTTCTGTGGAGAAATTGGCCACACTATGACTAGAGGACGCTGCGCAACTTTAGAAAATTATATTCGGCAAGGAAGAATTTGAAGGGCTATCGACGGCAAGATAGTTCTTACCACTGGCGCCACCATTCCCAACTACCCAGACAAGAAGTCCTTCTAGGAGTGGGTTGATCAATGGCATAGGTGCAATCCAGGACAAATCGTCACCGGCACGCTTTCCGGCAACACCAACTCTGACCCTGAACAGGCAACGCAACAGCAAATGATTCATGAGGTCTTACACTTCGACAGTGTTGGTGACCATCCTACTTTCTCGTGGGAAGAACGTATCGCCAAGCTACAGAAGGAGCTAGATTCACTCAAGAATCAGGTTTTTGATGGGGTTGAAGTTAAGCAGCCTAAACAGCCTCTCAAAGGATACAAGCCAATACCTTCCGCTAGCAAATTGCCGACTCCTGTTCCTGCCGCACCGCCAGTTACAACTTCAGAACCATCTTCGTCCGCTGCTGCTCCTGAACCGCCTTTGCCGCCTCTCCATCCCTACTTAGGGATTCCCAACCAATATCACGCACCTGCCCAGCAAAACTTTGCCGCTCCCAAGATACCGCACCAATTTTTGACATAGAGAAATCAAACCACGTATTCAGTCGCATCATAAAAACCGCCGTCACCTTGTCAGTAGAAGAACTTTGTAGTATTGCTCCCGACGTCTACAACCAAGTCAAGACAGCAGTCACTCCTTGACGACCCTTGGCGACAGCTGTTGCTGAGGTTGATGACCTTGACGACGCGCTTCCCAGTTTTTCTGTTACCGTCGACTCTCTGGACACTGAAGACTCTCCTGCTGATACCATCGCTAACGCCACCTCTGTGGACCCAGTAGAGACCTATCTCAGGTCAGTAGACCATGGAGAAGACCCCGCCATCCTTACCATCGCTCAAGAATCACACGCTATTTGCTCAGTCGCACTAACTGTAGACAACAAGCACGAGGTGGAGGCGATTGTGTATAGCGGCTCTCAAATCATTTCTATGGCAGCGGATGTCGCTAATGATCTAGGCCTCATTTATGACCCTACCATTATACTAAACATGCAGAGTGCTAACGGTACAGTAGACAAATCCCTAGGCCTCGCCAAGAATGTGCCTTGTACTCTTGGCGACATTACTTTTTACTTGCAGATACATATTTTGTGCTCCCCGGCATATGATTTACTACTCGGCAGACCCTTTGACGTCTTGGCATGATCAGTCGTCAAGACAGTTACCGACGATGAAACAACTTTAACAATTAGCAACCCCAATTCCGGAATCCGACAAACGGTGCCGACGTTCTCCAGGGGACAACGAAAAGGCGCCCGCGCTAAGTCCCCAGAATTTACCAACCAACATGCCAGCGACCAACCCCACAGGTGTTTTCACAAACCATTGAGGAGGTGATTGGCAACGATCACAGAGATGTGGCGCTAACGCTGGAATATGACCATTATACTGGTCTTGTAAATGTCATGTCCACTGCTTTTCTTGATGAAGATGTTTTAACTACTTTATCCACTACTGACGCTGAGCTTTCCCAGAAAAATCAAAACATTGCCGACTCCTCTCTTGCCTACTTATACTTTACCGCTTCCGAATCTTTTCAAAATATTGCGTCTACCGATACATATCTCATTACTCTTCCTGGAGCATCGTCTCCTGCTGTTCTCGGACTTGCCACCCCTCAGGCTACAGTTTCCCTTTCCACCTCTGTATATAACCAAGCTAACGCTCCCAAAAGGAAAGGGGTTCAAGTCAAAAAGAAATATAAGCCAGTTGCACTTAAAACAAAACCCGTCGCTACGCACTCTCCCAAGACCTTTAGAATCGAGCGCCAGATCATTGGCGACCCTCTTGCCGACATGCCAACCTTATCACCAAATCCACCACCCTTTCAGCCCACAGGACGTTTTACCACGAAACGCCAACAACAATTCGCGAAGGAGCATGACACAGGATTTTTGACCAAAGATGAGTTGAATGTCTTTACTAACCTTGTCGCTAAGCAAGATAAAGCCTTCGCTTGGGAGGACTCGGAATGCAGCAGTCTATGTACAGACTTCTTCCCGCCTGTTGTAATCCTGACCATTCCTCACATGCCGTGAACTGAGCACAACCGACTGTTACCGCCTGGAATCAAAGCCGAGGTCTGCCAAATCATTAGGACCAAGATAAAGGCTGGCGTCTACGAGCCCTCCAACAGTTCTTACCGCTCCTGGTGGTTTTGCGTCCTCAAAAAGAACAGCAATCTACGCATAGTCCACAGTCTCGAACCGCTAAATAGAGTTACAATACGACACTCTGGCGTACCGCCTTTCCCTGACCATGTTGCCGAGTCCTTTGCTGGGCGTATTTGTGGCGCCACGCTTGACCTCTACGTTGGCTACAACAAACGTTTGATACACCCTTCTTCCTGAGACCTTACCACTTTTCAAACTCCGTTTGGTGCATTGCGCCTAGTCACTTTATCGATGGGCTGGACAAACTCAGTGCCTATATTTCATGATGACATCACTTTCATCCTCCAACCCGAGATACCACATCATGTCCTTAGCTTTATTGATGACGTTGACGTCAAAGGCCCCAAAGACTGGCGACTCGTAAACGGCTTACCGGCGACCCATCCAGACAACTCCAACATTCGCCTAGCGCTATGGGAGTTTTTCCTGCTACTCAACCGAGTTCTCCAACGTATGAAGTATAGTGGTGGAACCTTTAGCAGTCACAAACTCCTCCTTTGCGTGCCAAGGTTCAAAATACTTGGTCACATCTGCACTCCCGATGAATGTGTTCCCGACGAGTCTTGCTTAGCACTCTTGGAGCAATGGGGTCCTTGCTGCGACTTGTCTGAAGTTCGCGCCTTTCTTGGTACCGTTGGCGTTCTCAGGATATTCGTCAAAAATTTTGCCCATCGTGCACATGCTCTTAACCGACTCACTCGCGCCAATGAGCCCTTCAAATTTGGGCCAGACCAGGTCACTGCACAACGAGACTTAGTAAAAGCCCTACAAGATGCCAAACCCCTAGTTCCAATCAACTATAGCTCTGCCGACCCTGTTATCTTGGCAGTGGATACCTCGTACATTGCCATTGGCTACTTCTTGTGCCAGTGCCTTAGCGACAATTGGAAACAGCGACGCTACAACTGCTTTGGATCTATCACGCTAAACAACTGAGAATCTCGCTACAGTCAGCCTAAACTAGAGCTCTATGAACTCTTCAAAGCCTTCCAGTCGCTAAAGATGTATCTGATTGGCGTACGGAACCTGATTGTTGAAGTCGACGCCAGGTACATCAAAGGCATGCTGCAGAATCCCGATATCCAACCATCCGCTAGTATGAACCGGTGGGTAGTCGCTATCCTCATGTTTCACTTTGAACTGGTCCATGTCAAGAGCTCTTTCCATGGACCAGATGGACTCTCTAGGCGACCACGGCAGCCTGGCGACCCGGCAGTGGATCCACAGGCAGATAGTGATTTCGAGGACTGGATCGACCGATTACATGGTTTTGTTCACCTCATACAACAGCCAATTTCCTTATTACGACGGCAACAGCCTACCAGTATCCTTTTACAGCTCATTGTCCCTTATCACCCCGAGATCTTTAGCGCACCCCTCACATTCTACATGGCAAGCATCCTTGGACAAGACTTGCCTCCAGTAAAAGTCATACAAGAACCTCATCCGCTAAGAGAAAACAGTAGAAACCTGACCTACAATGCTGTTCCCCGATCTGCCAAGACAAAGGCGGAAGACAGTCGCCTGTTAATAGTTGAACAATGGATACAAGACCTCAAGCGACCAGCCGGCTATACCGACAAACAATATGCGACCTTTATCCGATATGCCACCCACTTCTTCTTTACTGACAACCGCCTTTGGCAACGAAATTGAGATGGCGCTTACAAGCTGATCATCAAGCCAGAAAGTCGCTTACGAGTCCTGCACACCATGCATGACAAACTAGGACATAGAGGTTTGTATGCTACCCGAGCTTCTCTGTTAGAACGATTCTGGTGGCCACACGCTAGTGCCGACATTGCCTGGTACATTAGGACTTGCCACCTCTGCCAAGTTCAACAAACACGCCAAGTGCTTATTCCACCCACCATTGCAATGCCAGCTCCCCTCTTCAGCAAAATCTACGTCGATACCATGCACATGCCCAAATCCGGTCGCTACAAGTACATTATTCAAGGTCGTTGCTCGCTAATCTATTGGCCTGAATTTCGAATGCTTCAAAGAGAAAACACAGAGGCGGTCACCAAGTGGCTATTTGAGGACGTCATTTGCCGCTAAGAGAAATTGTCACGGATAACGGTGCGCCTATTATCAAAGCGCTAACCTATCTCACCAAGAAATACAATATCCATCACATTCGAGTATCTGGCTACAACAAACGCGCCAATGGCCTGGTAGAGAGACCACACTTTGACGTTCGGCAAGCGCTTTTCAAGACAGTTGATGGCAACAAATCTCGTTGGAGTGAGGCGACATATTCAGTATTTTGGTCAGAAAGAGTTACCATTCGTAAGTGCATGGGTTGTTCTCCCTATTACGCAGCTACTGGCACCCACCCTTTACTCCCTGCCGACATTATAGAAGCAACCTACCTTCAGCCAGCACCCAACAGTATCTTAGTGACTACCAATCTGATTGCCAGACAAGCCATTGATCTACAACAAAGGAAAGAAGATTTAGAGCAACTTCATGAGGTAGTCTTTAGCGCCCGTCGCCAAGCTGCACTGCAATTCGAGACTGAGCATAGCGCCACTATCAAGGATTACAACTTCCTGAGAGAAGCGCTAGTACTTATGCGCAACTTCAAAATTGAAACTTCATACAACAAGAAAATGCGCCCGCGCTATTTGGGATCTTTGGTAGTTATCTTTCGTAACTGTGGAGGCGCTTACATGCTCTGTGAATTAGATGGTTCAGTACTACATTGACCTGTTGCCGCCTTTCACCTGTTACCGTATCTCGCCAGGGAACAGATTGACTTGCCGTTGGAAGCGCTAGATATCGACACCGCCAAGCTTAGGGAACTTGAAGAAACAGAATTATTGGACGATGATGATTTGCCGACTCTGGTTGAAGAAGAAGAAAATTATTAGAAAAGACTATATTAATGAGCTCTCTTTTTCTATTACTTACCTTACTTATCTTTCTTGCCGATACTTACTGTACTATATCCAACAGACAATTTCTTACCTAGTCAAGCCGCAGCGCTAGCATGTCGCCAATGCTTAGCGCCCTGCGCAACTCTCGCCAAGGGTTTTTTGCTATGATGATTTACTGAATGTTTCCCTTTTTCCTCAAAATTTGTCTAAGTCCCTCACCTACTTCTTCTCTTGCTGGCACCTACCTTAAAAATGCTTACCGCTCGTCTTCTCTTTGCCTTACTTGACTTACCCTGTGCTGGTTCGCTAACTCAGACTAGACTTAATTCTTCCACTCGGCAAGGAAATAGCAAAATATATAAAAAGGAAACGATAACAAGAAAATATACATAAACGGCCTATCTACGCTAAGGTCCATTTACTTGCTTACATCATCCATTGATAAGGAGTCGTCGGTAACCGGCAAGGAGAAATCGCAAAGGGGAAGCAGATCGCCTGGCAAGATATTGTTGGTGGCCTGCCAATCCATAGTGACTTGGCAATCCGCTTGGTAATCGTGCAGGACATGCAGGCTGCGACCCAAGTTGGAGTAACGCAACCTCAGCGCCATCGGCTGACCTCGGACTCGTTCCCGTTCCTGCTCCATTGATGACTCCATCGTTGCTGCCCTTCTCGAGTACCGCTCCAGCATATCACGAGGATTAAGTGCTATGACCGGGTAAACGAGGTCTTGCCCTAGCCACTGGAAGGCGTCGCCAATAACTGTTGGTTGCGGCTGAGGAGTCCAGGCAGGATTAACCCTGGCGATTACGGGGTGCGGTTCCAATCCAGCAACGTCCTCGGGGTCTGACACCTCCCAGGAGGCGACGTTACCATAGGGTGGTAGCCACCGCCACTCAGGCTCCTCCCGGGCAACTCCTGCCGCTGTCTCCTCTCCCCCTACCACCCTCTTTGCCGATGTTTCCTCCCCGCCACCTTTGCGCTGCGTCGCCAAGGTTTCTTCTTCCTCCCCTTCGGCATTTTCATCCTCTTCCATTGCCGCCCCCTCTGCCTTCTTCCCAGAATCATCCCCCATTTCAACGTCTGCAGGGGCGTCTTCCTGCTCCTCTTGAGGCGCTAAGTTGCCAAGAGCTTCCCGATCTCCCACCTCCTGCTCCTCGCCAAGGGACCTCGCCGCCAAATGGATAGGCGACAAAAGGCCACTTGGGCCTGCCTCAGGATCTTGAGGAGGCAGGCGACTCGCTGCTAAGGCCTTCTCCAAGTCAGCCATTTCAGTATCCTTTGGAGCTGGCGAGGGGGAAGGTGACGACGATACCACACGAGGGCGCTTTGCTTTGCTCTTCCCTTTGCTTGGGGAAGGGGCTTGTCATTTTTCTGGGACCGAAGTCCCTTGGCGCTCTCCAGTGCCTCATTGGCCGACTGTTTCTGTCCCATCTCCTTGGCATATCAGCAACACCAAGGAGGCACGCCCAATGGCTGCCATACCACCAGCAGCGACCTTCTTCTTCTGCCCCTCCACAAACTCCCTAGCCCTCCTTACCAAGACAGCATGGGAAAACGTTTTCTCAACAAGGGCATCTGGCACACCGCCATGCTTGCGACTCTTGGCCCCATTGATAGTGCAAGCATGCTTGAGAGCACCACAGCGATAGCAAGGCTGGGCCCCAGTCGGGAACCAGCAGCCTTCTGGGTCATTATCTGCCCAGCACTTGTCACACTAGCGCTAAGAGTTAGTAAGAGACTCAAGGAGACAGAAAAGTTACTTACCGCTCCCCACACCTCCTTAAAAGCCTGCCGGGTTGCCAGGGAAACGGTCTTTTTTCCCTTCATCTTCTCCATCATGACCCCGGCCTCTTGCCCCTCGTCAAGAACGGCCTCCTCCTGACATGGCAAAAGCAAGCCTTTCAGCTCCTTGTCGTCAAAGGAACTTTGTGTTGGCGCCTACAGAAACTTAGTAATTCCAGGCCAAAAAGAAAATACCACTCACCATGTATTGAGGAGCCGCCTTGCAACTCTGCAGATGTCGTTAGCAACCGTTGGCAACGGCAAGCAAAATCAGCACTTATCTTGCGTTTGGAAGCACCTACCGGCTTCCTCGGCGAGCCTGACTTGCTAGCCGGCAACACTGGGCTCAAGGTGCTGCCAGCACGACCTACCTTACCAGATTCCTCAGTCGCCTGCCTTTCGGTGGCAGGCGCCTTCCCCACAGCAACATCCTCCATCTCTGCTGCCAATGCTGCCACTCTCTCTCGCTCCTCTAATGCCCTGGTAATCTTGCAGGTGTCTTGAGAAACCTCCTCTTGCCTTGCCGCGATCTCCTCTTCCACCTGCATGCGTGCTAAGGGCGCCAACACCTCCTGTTTACTATGAGGCGATAAATCAGACCAAAGCTAAGTCAAAGGAATGGATTAGGAATACTCACTCTGCTGCAGGCACGCTTACCGTCATCGGCAAGGCACCGGACAGAATATCCTCCAACTCGTCCTCAATCGTTGGGACGGGAGGAGGCGCCTGGCAACTCGATCAGCTAGCAACACGGCAAGGACTAAAAGCACTTACAAAGCGAGAAAACGGTGCTAACCAGTCAGCGCTATGATTGTCAACATAGCGGGCTCAGCACCACTCCCGCACCTCGATCTCCCTATCCCACCCTATGCCAAGAATGTGTACCTCATACCAGCGTTCCAACAGTTTCATCATGGCAACAATCAAGTTTGGAGGCGCCTCCACACCCACATCCTCAATGCGCCTAACAAACCTGTTTGCCTTTTCGATATAGGCAGAGGCGGCATCTTGAGCCTTGCGAGATGGAACAGGGGGCGGAGTTGGAACACGGAAAGACATTTTATTTAAAAATGAGCGCCAGGAAAATCAGGGGAAGAGAGGTGAAGTCCAAACTTATGCGCCAGGACTATAAACAAAATCTCAAGAACGCACAGACCACTTGTCACAAAAGCGGTAACGGTAGCCTTATTTGGTGACTGAGGACAGTCAATTTTTCAGTTGGGGGGAGATGATAGGACCTCATACAGGATCAGCGCATCAACGGCAGGCTACGGCAATGTAGCACGGGCTTGGGATACCTTAGCACACGCTAATTAACCAATTTTGGCAATATTTGACGGCCGCGTACGGCAAGAAGCAGATCCAATCAATGATAGCGCTGACGGCAGCAAGAATGACAACTGACAGATGGCATCCATCACTGACGACAGCGCTTAGCGAGAAGATTGATGATCTATCAAAAACTGACGGACAGCTTGGCGTTTGACCTTGGCGTCTGACATCGCTTAGTGCCTTGATTTGGCGCCTGACATCGCTAAGCATTTGGACAGACAGAAGGGTGATGGTTTGATGGTTTAGCTTTGCAATCTGCCGCCCGGTGTCGCTAAGGGTCTTGAATGGATGGTAGGAATCTGAAACCGTTGGAGCTACCCCTATGAAATTTTCTAGTTGACCGCACTTTGAAAATGGTTAGTCACTGGTGACGGTGAATTCCTTGTAGTATAAAAAGTACTTACCGACTTGTACATACCCATCGAACGATAGAACAGAGTTTCCCCTTACTTCAGTCTTCCTTACGCTCAAGACCTCATTTACGGTCGGCAACGTCGAACTCATCGGCAGTTGCAAACTATCACTAGCCTTCGACCTATTCACACCTTGCAGCTACGGCAGGCATTAACGACGCTTAGACTTCGCTAAGCTTACTGTGTTCTTGCCCCTGACATTGCCGTGTGCACTTACCGCTTCTTTCATAGGCGCTTTACCTTAGCGCTTTACACTTGCCGACCCCCTTACTGGCTTCACTTTATTTTCACAGGTGCATTCTCTGGGACCTGCCCGGGACTCCTCACATCACTTATAGCGTGCCCAACGCAAGCTTTTGGTACGGTAACACTATTACTATATTTGTTACTAACCAAACTTTGGGCGTCATCAGTGTCTTACTGCACAACCGGATATCTGCCGACTGGGTGGACTATGCGTATACATACGGAGTGGTCTTCCTGGAGCAGCAATTCCACGCCCCCACAATGTCTATGGACATCTTCCGCGACATTGACGACGAGCACATAGAGTGCTTGAATAAATACAGCACCCCTCCTGCAATCCCACAATGGGATGGCTGGCGGGAGATGACCAAAGACGATCATTATTGTCTTATGTTCAAGCACGATGAGGAAAGTCGTCTTCCCGAAAACCCTGAGGCCAATGGCCTCTATTATCTCATTGGCATGGACCCGAACCAGGTCCGCCTCCTAAAACGCACGGCAGCACATGACCTGCCTACAGCTGACATGGACCCAGGCTGGGTCAATCTCCTGTCATGCACGGCAGAGCATGGTACGCTCACCACCAAAGCTTTAGCGATTAACGTCGCACTAACTGAGTCTATGGTGGTAGACATGCCTGTAGTCGAGGGGCCTATCACCCCACCGAGGACAGAATCAGCGCCTCCCCCTTCCACGATTAACGTCGCACTGGAGGAGGAGTCAATGGTGACGGATATGGGAGTGGGTGCAGGAGCATCGCCGGACAGGTCCTAGACCCATATTTTGTTGTGTAGGTACCTCCGAGTAATTCACTCGAAACATCTCAGCTGATACGCACTTCAGAGTTGCGTGTAGATACAGCGGACCCAGAGGAGGGGTCAATCAATTTTTGTTTTTTTTTATTATTTTGATATATATTCATACTGCTTCTACTGCTGGCACAACATGCGCACTTGTCTGATAAGGACTGACCCCAGTGTGTCTAGATGACCCATCTACGTTGCGAATGAATGCTAACGTTTGGCACCATGCAATACGCGTGTTATTCATCGGGTGTGTGCACTATCGTGCACCCCACCTCTCGCTCCAACTTCCTTCCTAAGACCGAGTATTCAGTCTCATTGGGGGGTATGTAACGGAGTCACACGTAGTACTAGCATCAACGCTGCTATAATTATCAAGTAGAGTATTATGTAAGACAACATCTTGTTTTCACTCTAAGTACTAGTCAAATCCGATACTGCGGTCTGATTTAGCACTTGTGTGATACACACAAGATAGTTCTAACTCGTAACTCAGGTTACACGCTGGCATCGCATACCTCCCTTTTTCCATGTAGGGTTGCCATGGGTTTAGTATGGTCGCTTCCACTAGCGAGTGGTCCGTGTTTATTCCCACTCTCTCTATTTTCCAGTTCCAACTATAGGGTATTAGGTTTTCTTTTATGTATATTCTGTCAATTCTAGATTGTATCAGTCTATTTGCCATGTGGAAGGAGAAGTCGGTTGTGTGCTTGTTTTCTCTCTGCCATCCATCTGCTAAGGACAGCCTGGATTTTAGTGCCGCTAACGCTTTTGTCGTCTCTGCCGGGTCCAGGTGGGCTGGTATTCTATCAACAGACTCTTCCACCATGTTCATGTCCCCCATGAGGATGCTTGGTTCCATTATGTGCGGTTTTACGCTCCAGTTCGTTTTCAACTTTTTCCAGAATTTTTTGTTTTCCCCGTGATCATTTGGGGCATATACGTTGAGGCATCCAAGCATTTCCTTCCCATGCCATGGGGTTTCTAGGTATATCGCTCTTCCAGGAATTAGCTCTCTCACCCGGATCTCTTTCCATTTTACTGTGTCTTTCCTCAGTATAAAAGCCACGCCCATCGCATTTGGTTTCCTTTCATCTGTGCTTGACACTATGTAGATCTGCCTTTTGTAGAGTTGGTTTAGGTCTTCTCGTTTATTATTGCTTAGGTGAGTTTCTTGGACAGCAAGCACGTTGATTCTTTTTTCTTTCATTAGTTGATACATCTCGTACCACTTGCTCATTGTAGATGTTGAGCTTCCCCCTTTTATATTTAGGGATGCGAACCTCAGTGCTCCCCGTCTGTCTTTCCCGTTTCTTTTTTGGGGGTGGGCAGTGTTGTTTCTGCCCCTATCTTCTTCGCCTCCTAGGTGGGTGTGGGTATTTCGCTCATCCCCACCTATTTGGCTAGTGTGCCATGATCCATCGCCGATCCCACACAGGCTGTCATCAGGGTCCTAGATGATGGTATAGCCATAGTCCCCTCCTGCCTGCTCGGGGAGGTGTCTGTCGTTCGTGTTTGTCTCCTGTGTTGTTATGTTAGATCTTGTTGTTGCAGGTGGTGGTTTTGGGTAGTGCTTCCGGTGGAGTACACCTTCCACTTCAGCAGGATCGCTGCACAGCAGAACCCTCATAAATACGATGCCGTCTGGGTGCTTTCTGTCCCAGCCAGGGGGTCCTACTTAGGTTACCTGTCGCCCTTGAGCTCAGTAAATTCACCTTCGTAATAGACCCTATATACTGAGATATGTTTATTTTCTGAAACGGTGGGGGGAAAGATACAATATTCGCGCACTGTCTGGTGGTCTACACATTTCTTTACTAGGGTCTCTCGTGTCCCTGGTCATACGTGTGCATGTATCTCCCACCGAAACCTCTTCCTCTTCCCCTGGGGAATCCCCTGCATCTACCGGTACTGCTATATCCCCTCATCGGTTTGCTGGATGTCGCAAATTCGGCCGTTTCCTTGATATTTCTGCTTATGTTTGCGTTTGGGAACCATCCGTCAAGGCTGGCGTATTTGCAATTCGGCTGATTGTAGTCCGCACCTTTGCAGTTGTAGCAGTGTAGGCAGTTGTCTTCCGCCACTGGATTAGCACTGCCAAAGTCAAGGTCTACGAAGACCAGTGTACGCATTGCTTGGAGAAGCGTAAAGTACCCTTGCCATGTGATGGGTGGTTCTGCGGCGAAATAGATGTTCCAGATCAGCTTCTTTGCGCCAAATTTCTGGGTCCTTGGGGCTGTGCTCTCCCCAGCCTCAAGTTTCACTTTGACCGACCCAAGGATATTCAATGCGGGTTCGAGGTTATGCTGGCTGGTGCCGTTGTTGATTAGCTTGCTTTTGAGCAGGAATGCAATTTCTTCGTTCTCCCTGAAGGTGGTGCGGACTACTCTTCTGACTTCATGTTCTGCCTCCTGTACCGCAGGTGCATCTCAGATGCTGAGGGTAAAATCCTCGATGGACAGGAAGAATCTTGGAGTGGGTGGCGTGTAAGGGACTATGAACGCCGTGGAGTCCGCGGTCAATATAATAGGGTGGGAGTTCAAAATGTTGCAGGCTTCTTTGGAGAGGCCTGTCACCAAGAAGTGGTACGGCAGCTTTTGTCAGTCTGCCTTCCTATTCGTAGCTATAGCCTTGTCCTGTTGGGGGGACGACAGTTTGGCCCTCTCTCCAGTCATCTTAAAAATGAGCGTTTTAAGGTTTTCGCCTGAGGTAACCAGGTCCGAGTCTTTACTCGCCTGCCATTCATGGATCCAGAGCTTGGGGTCTGGGTACTGGGCAAAGTGGGTTTTCTGGTCTGGGCGGAGGTTGAACCACGGTGGGGTAGAGAGGTGGATGGTAGGGAAGCCTTCGGCGGGAGTTGGGGTCCTGACCAGGTCATCTGGGAGCTGCGGCATCTGGGTGTTGTCGGTAGTATGAGGGTGCTCCGTCTCTACAGATTGCAGTGGGGTCTGTTGGTTGCTCCTGGGGGTTGACTCTCTAAAGGGAGTGGAGGGGATAGGGGTCCATGCCCTTCTCTCCACCCATGGTGAGTCACCCTCCGTTCTATTTTTGGGGCCGGCTCGTCATGCTGGGCCACTTCCTTTGGGCGACGGTGACGGAGGGAGAGATGGTGAGCCCTGAGACGAGTCTACCATGGTGGTGTCTCCCTCTCTGTCTTGGTTCCATTGCTTTGGGGTGCCATCTGTCTGGTTGGCCGACGTGGGTGCTTTCTGGAGGGGTGTGGGGTTGTTGGGTTCTTCAGTCCCGGACTCATCCATGTCGGAGCTGGTGGAGACGATGGTATTCCTGCGCTTTTTATCGTGGGCTCAGATGCCTGGCTGTTTTTCTGGGCTCCCGATCGGGAGTCTTTTCCTGGTGTCTTCTGGGGAGAGCATGAGTATATGGGGGGATTTAGGATGTTTGTCTGGCTGGTGGGTATATAGGATAGAAAAAGTGTCTCGTGTTTGTGGTCATACGGCAGGGTCAGGGGGGAATAGATGTCTCGGTGTTCTTTGGGGGCACCGGTGCAGCATGTGGGGGTTCTATATCTCTTCAGTTATAATGCTTTATTAATGTTCAGGGTTTACACGGGACGCCAGAGTGGGACATGGCATACTTGGGGGTGCCCCCGAGGTGAGTCGACGTGCTTTGCCTTCCGTTTTTGCGTTTTCATCATTTGTGTTTGATATTTCTGCAGTGTGTGTTGGGCGTTGTATTGTTTCATTGGGGGGTTTCAAGAGTTTGGTTCCTATGACGGACGTTATCTCTGCGCTCAGTGAGCGTCTTTCTCGTGAGCTGCGACTTGTAGTCGAGTCTACCCTCGTAGGGAGGGGGTCTTATGGTTGATCACAACTGCAGAGCAGGGCCTCTTGGTAGAGGAATATAGCAGGTCGGCTGGTAAGGCGCGACCGCTGCAGACCAGATTTTGCTGGCTGCAAACATGGTGGTAACGGATCAAAGTGCCCCCCTATCATTTCTTACATTGTATGAGATTTCATCTGATGTTCATGTAACGAAGTTACGAAGTTTAGAGAGCTTAGTGTGCACACACGACACTGAATCAGACCAGACCGG
>QGOA01008162.1:0-11646 GCA_003313075.1 Termitomyces sp. MG16
CCAAGGAGACTTGGAGCCTGTCTAAGGCTGTAGAGGCTGACTGTCAAGACTAAGATTGTATGATTAGTGGATTCAAATGTCAATACCTCGAAATCGAAAGTCTTCAGAATTTGGGCAGAATTTTCCGCAGAAAAGTCACCAGTTGTGTCTACCCACACAACGTTTGCTTGTGGAAACTCTGATAGATGCCGTAGGATAACGTTTAGTGCGAGAGTCTGATCCTTTTCAATCAGACGTCCAGGGAAAGAACCCCTTTGCGTACCGTCTTGCCAGATTGTCCATCTCCTGTTATTTCAATGACGCGACGACCGCCGAAGCCACCTAAGAGGTTATCGAGACCACTGACACCGCTGAGTAGGGCTGGAGCCTGTTCTTGAGCTTGTATTTCTTGAGCCAACAGTTCGTCACCAGGTACACCTGGGGCTGAAGCGAGTTTTGCAGTCAATTCAACCGCTCTTTCGAGGTCCAACAGAGAAATGCCACTTTCAGGAGATAGTTGACGATATATTTCAACAATTGGTCTGAATAAGAGGTCTGTATCGGTTCTGACTCCACATTCGCCAAGGGAGGATACAATTTTTGCAGACAATGATGGAACGAGAGCAGCTAGACGCATTGACACTGAATAAGTACTACTGATAACTTAATTGCAGACCGCAAGCCGGAATCGCAAGCGACGGAAGGCTTCGTGTTACGTAAGCACGTCAGCTTTTCGTCGTTCACACTCATGGTGAGCCCGATTCTACTCATTTCTATCAATTTCTGAAGTATCAGTAGGGAGGAGGTGCTAGATATCCGTATCCCAAATTTGTCTGGTCTCCAGCAGGTACGTCTATTAATTTCATTATATCGGAAAAGTGAATTTAACGACTCAGGTGGTTGGTGGACTCGGCCATCTAACTGGCGGTCAAACACTGCTATCGCTTTTGGAGGAATATTAGCCATCACGTACGGGCTCTGGATGGTTAGTGCGGATAAAGAGGTGCGTAACTTGAGCGATTACGAGTCTTCCTGTCTAACCTGAAGTCATAGTACCGTACGATGCCACCTAATCGACCCATACCTTCTATGCGGGTGCGTCCCTTTCTTATTAGAAATTGAATTACTGTCAAGATGATTGTGCCTTTCCAGTGGGCAAAACAGTATCAAAACCCAGAACAAGAGTAATGATGCCGTCTGGACAAGCCTATCGTTGTCTTTGTATTGCTTTCTAAAATATCCAAATTATCTACTCCGAGTGTTGAAGCCGTATTCCCCAAATGATGGGCTATTCCTGCAGTGAGACGCTGTAGACCCTGGCGGGATTTTTGTGACCCTCATATTCGGTACGAGGTCCTGACTAATCTTAAGTATTCTACAACACATTCATAAATAGCAATAAAAATATGGATCCATCTCCCCATCCTCTAGCTGATTATTCTTGATAGATTCGAACTGCCCCTCCTCCCCAACTCATCATAACAGCTTTTCCGTCACTAGTGGGCTGTGTAAATGCGACATGTCCTTTCCTTGCGTCAAGGGGGCAACCGTGTATGAACGTCTCTGTAACGGCAGACAAGAGAAGACGTGCGATTCCCTGTCGACGCTGTGCTGCGGAGACAAAGAGTCTTGAAATTCCAAGAGGTGTTGCAAGAGGTTTTGGATGACAGAAAAGACCGCTGCTTGAATCGACTGCTATGAGGGAAGTCGCAATGTCAGAGAGCGATTGATTTGTCTCTTCACACTCCTTCGGAGTAGCTATGGCCATTGCAGTCTCTATCCGCTGGGCTATGACACAGCCTACAATCTTTTCGCGAGACGAGATCGTCGAAGGCAAGAGGAAGAGGTATGCCTTTGAGTCGCGAAGAACATCCGGAGTAAGAGGTGGAGATGATAGTGTTAGATTTATTGTCTCGAGAAGAGATGTTAGCTGTGAAAGTGACGTCAGTGGCGGTTCAACGATGGAAGAGGGAGGGAACACACCTTCTGTCCAATTTTTCCGCCCACGTCAGCTCGGAAATAGACAATTCGCCCCTTACGGCCATCTTTGAGTTGTACGCGACCTGCAAACTGCACAACACTACTCTTCACCGTCTCCTTTTCCTCCTCTCGTCCCCATTCCATCCCTTTCTCAATCCTTGAACAATGGGTCCGATGTAAACTTTCATCGTCTGGAGCTCCTTTTGTGTAAGACAAGCCACATCGTGGGCAGGCCCGCAAGATGGTTTGATCGATGCAAAAGTGTAGTTGGGTGAGTGTTTTCTGTTTCGCACTATTCCCTTGCTTGATAGAGGTTTTATGCTTCTTGAATGTGGATTGAGTAGTTTTCAGAGAAACGTTAGATTGCTCTTGAAGGGGGCGCTTTCGCTTAAGCGACGCATCATCAGAAACTGGTGAGGATGGCAAGAGAGGAGAATGAGCACGATGAATCACGGTTTTCTTGGAGCCGTAGGTGCGTTTGACTTTGGAAGACATGGCGAGCGGAGACAACATACAAGGGTCCTTTTAGTGTTTGTTGGTTGCCCAAGGCGCGTTATTGATTCTTATTGACTCGCCGCGTATCATCACGTGCCTCGTGTTTAGAGATACAACCAACCCACTGCTGGTGCCAGAACACATTTCTTTGTCGCTTTTTCTGATGGAAACAGGTTCTGGCGCTGGCAGTGAACTCTCTTATGAACTGAAGTTATGAATGCGATGATACTTAGTGTTTGTTTTTGAGAATTAGAAATCCATGTATGTCCATTTGTTAAAAACCAATTGTAACAATTACAAGATTCGATGTCGAGTTAAATATAGTGAAAATCACAGATCACCGAACCTATGGAAAGCATTAGCCCATAAAAGAACATACAGACGTACAAATTTTCACCTGTCTGGCATGACTACTGGTGCCAGGAGGCTCCACATGTACAAAGACATGCACACCCAGCTCGATACAACCCGCATCCACATGGCGACCTCAGATCGTCCAATGTAAACATCCGAGTCTGGATCGGCGGATCCAGCAATGGGATGTTTGGAAACAACATTCCTGAAGAATGTTTGTGCTTTACCAAAAAAGGCCGACAATGAATATGAATACCACCCACCAATCCGTCAGGAGCATAGCAACGTACATTGCCGCGATGGCAAATATGATATGGAACCAGGAATACTAAACTCAAAATAGCATCAGGATCTGATATTATGAAGGAGAAAGGATGCCGACGTTATAACGTGTTCCAGAAAGTTCGTCATCCCGGCTCTCGCCAACAGCGTCGCCCTCGTCCTCGCCGTCTTCCTCTTCTAGAGCCGACGCTGGAATAGCGCTATCTCTGGATGTCAGATTCAACGTCAAGGGGCCAGCGGATCAAGAGCTTACCCAGCGTTAACTGCTGCCAACAAAGCCTGGTACCGAGGTGACTCTGTTCGTCCAGGTTGAGTAGTAACGTAACCTAACTCGGAGTGTCCGTTGTCGTCATCCGTCAGTTCCACTCGGTTTTTCCTCCCCTTGCCTACTAGTGCACGACTTTGAGTCGCAGCACGTGTTGTGGAAAATGCGATCGCCAGGAATGTGAATATTCCACCAAAGATAACCACTGCTTTACGAGTGCTCTTGCCGTCGCGTAAAGGATTGCACTGCAGAGTCTCGTGGGTATGGTTGCTGAGGGCGGAAACAATGAGATATGTGCAGTATGCCCCCACTACCCCAGCTTGGGCGAGACCAGACCGGGGATTATATTCTTGAATGGTAGGGTGCACACATAGAACAGTGACGAGAATACAGAGGGCGAGATTGAAGGAGATAAAGAACTGGTTGAGTGTACAGCCCGCGCCCGCGAAATAGGCATACAGAACCCCAGTAAGAGCAAAAGTAAATATGTATGTGCCAGCCGTAGAGGATATGAGGACCCATTGCCAGAAATTGGAAGATGAGTTCTCCCAGTTCTCAAGACACATTTCGGACCATGAGTGTGCGAAATCAACAAGGAGTACAAGCCCTAGAAGTATGAATATTGTTGCACCGACGAGAGCGACGTAATTGCCCCAGAACATAAAGAAACCATTAGGAATGAAGAAGGACACTACAATGAAGATAAGCCAGAGAAGGACCTTGGGGCCCCACCAACTGCAATAACAATTAGTTTAAAAGAGTAGACGCAGGCGAATGACACATACCCATTCTGGATAGAAGCGCGCTTGTCACGAGTATCCTTAACACCAATAAGAGACAGACTAAGGATAAAGTGAAGGAGTGCGAGGGCGAAACAAATTCGATGAGCCTAGTGAAGTGTTTTGGTAACAAACATTATGCATTTGCAAGAGACATACGGCAAGAACTCCATAGCACTTCTGTTCAGAACAGTCCATCTTTACATATCCAACACTCCACTTTTCAATTAGTTTGATCGCCAGGTCTGTCTTCATAATCCATGCTAAAATGGAATTGAGAGAAAATATGATCTAGTCAGCCTTTAATAAGCACTTGAAATATGAGGTCCGAGGTTCTTTCTTACTGCAAACCCGACACGAGTTGCTATAGAAGAGTTGCAATTGCAGGATTTGAAGAACATGGAGGCTGCTGCGGCATTAATACAAGAAGGGAGACTGGCGGTGTATTGTGCTCGCCTGCAGTTGAAGTGCAAAAGAAGGCAAGCCCTGCGAGGCAAGACGTCCCTATCGACGCAAGTCCTCCTGCCAACGGCAGGGATAGAAGCATGCCCATTGTCGTAAACTCTTAGTTTTGAACACTTAGTGGAAAGTCTGGAGAGGGAGGCGTCGCACGTGATGATGTGTAACTGCGCTTGGTGCCATTTGCCGAGGGCCATGCACTACCTCCATGTCCTGATTCTGGTCAATTAGGGCTATCTTGTATTTGGATAAAGTAGTTCTTTCAATTCTAGGATTTAAAACTATTCTATACCGGAAGACTCACTTGCCTCGTGTGCAGGGTTGACAGATCTGCGTGACGTGTTCTTCCCGCTACCGTCACATGACAACCTTTTGTTTCAAACTAAGTCACTTATGGACACTGCCAGCTCAACTGTCCATCACTGCAGCCTGCATGTTGCAATCGTTTCAAATGAGGCCAAAGATCCCGAGCTCTCTCAAGGCCTTACGTTGCACGAGTATAATATCGCTTTGCCTGACGTCCTAGCCCCGTCATTCCCTAAAAAGCTTCCTAGCTATTCGGCGACATTGTTATTCGCTTTCTTCTAAAAAAAATCCAACTAACTGTTCACTTACACTCAAGAAGCCAATGTCATGATTTAGAACTCACGACAAATCACCATGATAGCTTGTGATTTTGTGTCTGCCCATTAGTCCCGCCAAGCATGTTGTGTCACTCGTGTTTGATTCATACCGTCTCGGACAGTACGATGAATCTTCCGTCACATTTCTTGCTACCAAGCAACTTCCTTTTCGAAAGTGCAACCTGTTTTTCTTTACTTGGCTACACATCTATGCTATATCAGGTGCCGAAGGCGGCGTCCATCGGTCAGAATAGGGACCGTGTCGTCTTATATCCCATCTAGGACAAAAGCTCCACACAAATCCTCCTATCCGTCACAGGGTCCCTCCTGCAGTTATAAGCATGGCACACTTTTCGAGACAGGAAGCTTACCGAGAAATGTTCTTCCTCTTTCTTTGGCTAGCCATACTGTTGCAGCCCGGATTGGGCCTCAACGTTCCTATCCCACTTGTGGCACCTTCGGCTGCTGTGCGAGTCTCGTCTTCTCTGTTCTCCTTCTCCATCGAGCAAGATCGATGGACAGATTGGGCTGGGAGCACATCTCGCAATCAGTTCCTCTTTAATACTCTTGACAATCTTGGTCAACTTACTGGTGCACCTCCTCGCATAAGAATAGGTGCCAACAGCGAAGATCACACAAAATTCAATTCAGCCATCAAGGTCAGCTCAGAGTCACTCAACAAGACGTGCTGATGACACTCTTCAGAAAACGCAATTGGTTTTCCCTTCCCCCTCTACAACTGTCCCATATCCTGAAGCCACCAACATCACGGTTGGAAATGCATTCTACCAAGCGACACAATTCCTGCCTCCCAGTGAGTTTGAAACATTCCATATAATTATTCCGTTCCTCATCCCAATTCAGAGACTCGCGTAACCTGGGGTCTCAACTTCGGACAGTTCAATCTGACAACTGCCTTTCTTGAGGCAAAATCCATTGTCAAAGCATTCAGTTCACCTGCCATTCGGAATGCAGGAATCGTTTTAGACGCGATCGAGATTGGCAATGAAGCCGATCTTTATCGGAACAATGGTGCTCGACCACGGTCTTACAATATTGCTCAATACGTGAAGGAGTGAGGTTTTTATGAAAGGATTGGACAAGTTACGTGAATTTGACATGTCGTTTAAAATTCAGATGGACCACTTTTGCGACAAACATATCTGCAGCTATGGGCATATCGTCAAGTTCTACTACCAAATTCTGGGGATGTGCGTTCGCAGGGTCATCACATTCTACCAGCGGTTTCTCTCCTCAATCCGCCTTTCAACAAGGATTGCTGAAGTCAAAGGCCGGATCCCTGATCTCTACGTCAGTGCTTCGGTCACTTCACTTGGCCTAAATTTGATGACATTATATACCCTCAGCATATCTCAACATCACTACAGTGGCACATTTTGTTCAGGAACGGGGGGCCTGTTGCAAGACCTAATGACGAAGTCTACCATCCGGGGGAACCTTTCGGCGTTCGCTCCTGACATTGTCGCAACGCGCGCACAGGGACTCGATTACGTTTTTGGAGAAACGAACAGCTTTTCGTGCCATGTGAGATAGTGTTCATCCGTTCCCGTTTCTCGTCTCACACAGTTGATAGGGGGCTCCTGGGGTTAGTAATACCGCTGGAGCGGCTCTGTGGACTTTGGACTACGTACTGTACGCGTGCGTATCAATCGGCGTTGAACATATTTGAAGAACTTTATTCATTTTGTGTACCGTAGAACTCAGATCGGCATTTCAAGGGTCCACTTCCATCAAGGGATAGGCTTCAAATATAACCACGTAAGTCACTTTTACCTTCCCGAACGAAGTTCCCTTAGCAAACTTTACTTCCTAGATCCAACCCGCGACTTTGACTCGCTCAATCTTAGATGGCTCAGCTCTCTCTAGACCGCTTCCCCCTCACGTTCAGCCTGCCTATTATGGTGCCATCATTGCCGCAGAGGCTATCGGTCGCGGTGGAAGCACACGTGTAGTTGAACTTTCCATCAATAATAACCGAGTGTCTGGGTATGGTTTCTACGAAGGAAGGAAACTGGTCCGCGCGGTGTTCATCAACTCCAGGGCTTTTCTCAAAAGCACGACCGGGAATCGCTCTAGCGTGCATCTTGACTTGAACTTTACTGGAAGCGGTGCAGCGCCCACTAACATCAGAGTCAAACGTCTTGCAATCAGGTTGGTTCATCCACATTTTATTGACATCGGTAAAGGGCATCACTCATGAGACTGTGGTAGGCATGCTGATGACGTGTCGGGATTGACATGGGGCGGTCGATCCTACGAAACGGCAAACGGACGTGCAAGTGGGTCTGCCTCTGTTCAAATGAGAAGCGTCGCGTCGGGAGTGGATATTTCGGCGACTGAAGCTGTATTGGTTAGTTTTAGCTGATGCACGCGGTGTAGGCATATTTTTCTCCTTTCAAATACAGTTTTTCTTAACTCGGGCTCTCCCTATGTCGAATTGTATTTTCGATTCTTATACGAACTCCTTGGACATGATTGTATCGTTCTCAAAGATTGGCTGAAGAATATTAGACTTTAGTCTATCCGAGTAGTCAGAACCACGCGATCAATCCTTTGTCAGTCCCGGCAATCAGAAGACTACTCCAGAGATTCGTAGCTATTCTTCATGGACACTTCTCCCTGCAATGGAATGCATATATAATTATCCACCGAGGTAAGCCCCGCTATCTTCCCGACACCCCTACCAAGCATGGCCCTTCACATCGAATCGTTTACGTTTCGTGTTGCTGGTACCGACCTTCAGTCTACAGCCAAGAGATACACAAGCGGCTTTGATTCGAGAGACGGTCTGACTTTGTTGTTCACACATTGTGTGGGATCGCGTAAGGCCACTGCAATTTACGCACCTTACTTTATCCCGAAGTGCCACTCTGTAGACAAAGAACAATGGGAACCAACGATAGAGCAAATCTTTCGCCTTCAGCGGAGAAAGGACCAAAGAGATCATATACGAGAGGCGTGGGCATTTGATTGGCAGAGTCATGGTGATGCAGCTGTCATCAATGCAAGAGCGCTCGACTCTCGCAAGGATGCCGTGTGTCAGTCTCTCGTCTTTTCAAGTCCTCACAAACTTCTCTTTAATGCCTTGATAGCTCCTGTTGAATGGGCTTTAGCACTTGAATCATTCATCACATCACATTTGAAAGGTCATCGTATTGTCGCGTTAGGCCATTCAGCCGGTACGAGTGCAATGTCGGTCTATCTTGTCTCGCAATGTCAGTCCGCTCATGTCATAAGTGTCCTCAGTATGTTATCCATGAAGAGTTTCCCCATATACAAGCCTCCCTATATCGCGGTATTCCTTGTGGAACCAACCATTCTTTCCCAGGGGTTGTTCGATGCGCACGCTAAAGAACGAGAAGATTTTGCGGATACGATCATGAATGTAACATTAACCCGGCGGGATTCTTGGCCCAGTAAAGGGGCCGCAGCCGCTTATCTACAAAGAAGGCTTCCCTGGAAATCTTGGGATTCCAGAGTCTTCGACATATACGTCGTATGTTTGTATCAAAGCGCACGCGATTATCCCTAAGATGAACTTCTGTATAGAACCATGGGCTCCGAAGCGTCCCTGCGTTTGATGGCCAAGCCGTCAGTCTAAAGGCGAATAAAAGGCAAGAAAGCATGACTTACCTCCAGTTTGCACCGTACATCGAGCCAGTCACGCTTTTCCGTGAACGCTGTACGATAATTCCATTTCATATCATATTTGGAGAGAAGGTTGACTTCATGTAAGGACATACTTTTTCTTTTCCTCGTCCTAACGTGTTTTTCGGCAAAGGCCCCGATACATCCAAGAAGGACTATGTGACATAAGCCAAGGGCTAAAACCAGCGTCAGTGACACGCGTGCCCAATGCAGGACATTTGGTTCGTCCTTGTTACATTGTAGAATCCAATCATAAAATACCTGTTCCCTTTAGATCGTACAGGAGAATCCAGACGCTCTTGCAGCTGCTATCTGCAATAAACTTCATGGCAGAGATTTACAGATAAAATCCCCGTTGTAATTAGTAGAAACTACGTAAGCTTGGCTAAAGGGAGTACTTACAAGAGACCTATATATCCATGGATCAAGGAAAAGACTTCTGCACAAAGTTCAAAGTCAGCGCAAGTACATTCACTGCGCAGTGCATGCCAGTGAGTCTCATATTCAAGGGATTGAACGTCGTCGTCAGTGACTCTTGTGAAATGCCATGCCAGTCTTGGGCCAGGAGATTTGCAAAAGCACCGTTTCAAAGCGATTCTCTGGTTGCTTGCTTGGGTAATTTGGAGTAAATGCTGAGAATTTAACAAGGTGTTCGTAGTCAAGGACTGTCATGGCCAAAGGCACCAAGATGCCATTGCCAACCTCTGAAATGTACTGTCAGTCATTTTCTTTTAGACAGCAATTTTTTCAAAGGTCCATATACAGTATGAACTGTCGAAGTACAAATTTCTTCCTCTAGAAATCTTGATCATAGCGAAAGAAAGGAGTAGAGTTGTACGAAAGACGTATTTGCAAAGCTCTAAGCTCCGCGACTTGGTGCTCAATTTAGAGCATGCCTACAAATGAGTTCATGTTGTGATTTCTTGACGATCGTGTCCGCTGCAGATGCAAATCTAAATTTCAAAGACGGTAGAAACCACACTCTGGGACCTGAGGCCTGAACCCTCAATATTAGTTTCACATATACAAACAGTCCGGAGGCCACTTTCATAACTTGGGGCTTGGAAAGATGTGCTTCCGAGAAACACGACGCACCTCTTGTGGCCACCCTCGCATTCTCCACGGTCAGCTCTTATTTCCTTAGCCCTCCGACATACATCCCCTGCTGTCGACCCTCTCGCCACTCTCGAGGAAATGACTATCGACGCCGCGTTCTTCGAAGACGTCGCCTAAAAGATCGGTTACCTCTCGTTATCTCTCGTTATCTTCGTTATCTTCTTCTAACCGGAGGTCTTGCGTTCGAGCCTCCCTCGATCCTTTATTTTCAGATTTTCGTATGGTGTCACGAACTTACTCCTCTGCTTCGTTTATTTATAGGTATCCTTCACCCGTTCTCGATACCTGGAGGGCGTATGTAACGGCCGTGACTACCATAGCTACTCAACCCTTACTTTCTTACATCGTTTCCCTGTGATTGTGCCGCAACCGGGCACTCTAGTTACCGGTACTATATAACTTCGTTTACAGTTAGTTAGCTTCTTCCCAATTATCAGGACTTAACCCGGTTCTATCGATTGCGTGAAGACTCTCTCTATCTTGTGGTAACACCGTCACAGACGCTGTTCCCACATTAACCGGGCGACATGTATTCTTATGTGTACTTTGTTATCATTGACACGTTCCTCACGACTTGAACGAGTCTCATCATCCCTACTTAACAACTGGACCTTGAACGCTTTGCTATTGTATGCACAGAACACATTCGACACTTCGACCACTGACCTGGTTATCCTTTGGCAAAGGATCTGGACAGCCTGTGATTGAATCACAAAGGGTCTGTGCCAGCACCATGTGCCCTGTTGTGGTATCGACAAATCAGCCACATGTGCGAGAAACCGGTGAATGTATCACAAATAAGATCTCGGGCAGATGAGGTGTGAAGCGCGTGGAAATCATGTATATTCTTCCTCATCCAGCAATCGCCCTATTAATATCGCGAGTCGTGACATAAGTACCCTGACTCGAAGTTTTCAGCAATGACTTGGCCAACAGCGGACTTTGTTAAATCAACACACTAGATCTCTTAATCAAAATCGATTAATCGCTTAATCAAGCAGAGGAGACCCGCGTACCCCAAGTTGAGCGGTCGGTCACGAGCCCATAATCACGGAGCATGAAGGGCCTAATTCTGGGTCCTATGCCTGTACGACAATTCCTCGATGAATTCCTGCCCCAGTCACAATCTAGGACGCGATCTGGGACTAGGATACCCAAGTTCAGCAAAGACCTTTTCGCCAAGGCTATTGCGGACGGAATTCCGGAGAACAAGATGTATACGCCTTATGTAAGTCAGTCTCCCTTAGCACGATAGCTCAGCAGCTTACCTGCGGTCATAGATGGAAGTCATTACCAACAATGGATTCATCCCCGGATTCAAAATGGTCAATACATCTTCTAATTTCGACAAGGACACAATAGGTTATTCCATCAAACCTGACCCCAGTATGTATCGTGAAGATCTAGATGTGTCAGAAAAGGTCACCCAGTTTGGTGAACTCGAGCTTCATAGTGAGCTTAAAGCTAATAACACCGACGATGCTTTTGTCGATCCCCAAGGCGAGGATCGCAGTGATTTTGACTTCGAATCCCAGACACGCGTGGGCAAAGCATCTCGGGGTCAACTGATTCACTACGCGACCGAGTGGTTCGCTCGCCAACATCGTCGTCACGCTTTCACCATCTTTCTCTTTGGAACCTATGT
>QGOA01008164.1:0-16803 GCA_003313075.1 Termitomyces sp. MG16
GTACACGAGGTGATTGCTTGAGGACGCTAAGGCTGGCTTACTCATGAGCAGTGTGGAGTTGCAGGATGGGTTGCTGTTTGTGGGCGATTGGTTAGTTATTTCCAGATATAAGCAGTTGAGGGAGAGTCTTTTCAGAGTCGCACACGATGAACTTGGACATTTTGGGGCAGATAAAACATATGTGTCTCTGCAATACTCTTACTACTGGCCAAACATGTGGCGAAACCTTATTAATGGTTATATTCCATCCTGTGTTTGTTAAAGACAGGCAAAGCACAGGGGACAGAAACTGTCACTAAAGCTGAAGTCCAAAGTCAGAAAGAGTATATTGAGCAAGTAAAGTATTACTAACCTGAAGTCCAAAGTCAGAAAGAGTGAGGACTTCAGATGATCTATCTACAGTTTATATACTACTGGAAAACTATATACATGTGAATAAAGAATAATCACATGTGGACATGTGATAGAATATAATCACATGGAGGATACATGTGATAAAGTATAATCACATGTGAATACATGTGATAAAATGAACTTGGGATAGAATGATGATCATAATGGAATGCATGCAACAGGCAATTTCAACAGTGTTGACTGCCAACATAACAAGAGTCAGACTATGAAACCAAGAGGTCCTTTGCACCCCTTGCCTGTCCCAGAACATTGTTTTGGTTTAGTAATGTTGGATTTTGTGGGGCCTTTGCTGAGAGACAAAGGTTTTAACCAGTTCTGTTCGATGACATGTCGTGTGGGAGCTGATTAAATCGGGATTTTCTCCATGTGTCCTTTTGCCCTTATATCCGCCACCGCCCACAAATACTCCAGCAGAAGACCTTGCTCTCCATGTATTACAAGAAATTGAATCGAATTACTTGGAAGCCATGGACAACTTAATTACATCTAAGATAAGTCAGGCATACCACGCTAATTCACATTGTTTGCCAGAAATCGAGTACAAGGTCGGGAAGGTCATGTTGTCCACTGCCAATTGTCGTTGTGAATACGTTCAGAAAAAGGATGGCCGAGTGGCAAAGTTCATGCCAAGGCAGGATGGTCCTTTTGTTGTTCTCGAGGCTTTTTCTAAGTTTTTGGAATATGTACTGGACTTACTATCATCTATGAGGATCCTGAATCATTTCCACACATCTCTCCTTTCACCATTTCACCCAAATAACGATGAACTTTTCCCATCTCATTGCTTGGAAATGCTGGGCTCCATGGTTACAGAAGAAGGACAGGAAAAACACTTCATCGATAAAATCTTGGATAAACAAAAACATGGGAGAGGTGTCCAGTACCTGGTTCGGTGGTGAGGATATGGTCCAGACCATGATGAGTGGAAAAGTGGTAGAGAAATGGAGAATATGATAGCACTTGATAATTGGGAGGAGTGGAAGGCATTAGTGGGGAGACATTAAATTTTTTGAAGGATAGGCAAATGTAAGCATGAAGCTTACAACTTTGAACAACGGGCTGTGTAATAGGAGATGCTGAGGGGTAGGACAGGATTGAGCCAAGGGGGGATTTATTGATCGGACTGAGTGAGTGCAAACATTAATTCTGAACCTTATAGCAATGGGTATATATGAGGGTAGTAAATTGTAGGAGGAGTTTCTTTTAGTTTTTCTTTCCAAATTCTACTGTTGTGTCATTCTGTCGGCGTTTGCTCTAAGTGAAGTCAGATGCGTAGTGTCCACTTACACATGGGATCAGTGGCAGCTCATGGAGTTACGATGTGAGCTCCACCATGGAACCGCCTCTCATTCCACCTCACAGGCATCTTTCCCTGCTTGTCATCCCATTCAGCCCTCCTTTCTATTTTGCACTCCACTCCCAGCTCAGGTACCTGCAGCACATCCCCTCCCTCTTGGGGTACCTATGGACAAAGGTCTATCTAGGATTCTCTCTCCCAGAGAACAGGATGAGCTTGATGCCTTTTTGCAGGAGAATTTAGACTCTGGTTGCATCTGTCCCTCAAAGTCTCTGATGGCCTCTCCAGTCTTCTTCATTAAAAAGAAGGATGGATCTCTACATTTGGTTTAGGACTACTGAGTCTTGAATGCAATGACTGTAAAGAATCGCTACCCTTTACCACTTATTTCAGAGCTTGTCAACAACCTCCGAGGTGCACGCTACTGCTACAACAACATGCGCATCAAAGAAGGTGATGAGTAGAAGACAGAATTCTGAACAAATCGTGGACTCTTTGAACCTCTGATAATGTTTTTTGGCCTCACTAATAGCCCTGCCACCTTCCAGACCATAATGAACGACATTTTCCAAGATCTCATAGCGGAAGGTGTTGTGTGTGTATACCTTGACGATATTCTCATCTATACCAAGACTCTAGAGGAGCATTGTCAGATTACACACATCATGCTGGAACGTCTTCATCAACACCAGCTCTATTTTAAGCCAGAGAAATGTGAGTTCGAGCAGACTAAGGTTGAATATCTTGGACTGATCATCTCTTATAGAATGGCTGAAATGGACCCAGTCAAGGTGGCTGGTGTGGCGGAGTGGCCAGAGCCTAAGAACAAAAAGGAGGTTCAGGCTTTTCTGGGTTTCACCAACTTCTACCGGAGGTTTATTTAGAATTTCTCACACCATGCCCAGCCCCTCTTTGATCTCACCACTAAGGACACTCCTTGGCACTGGGATGCAGCACAGCAGACAGCCTTTGATGCCCTCAAACAGGCAGTTACTTCCAAAGCCTGTCCTCCTATTTCCAGATGACGACTCTCCCTTCCATGTAGAAGCTGATAGCTCAGATTTTGCTACTGGAGCTGTTCTCTCTCAGCAGTCAAGGGAGGATGGTAAGTGGCATTCTGTGGCCTTCTACTCCAAGAGTCTCAATGCCATGGAGCAAAATTATAAGATCCATGACAAGGAGATGCTGGCTATTATTTGGTCATTTGAGGAGTGGTGACATTTCCTTGAGGGTGCTGGGCATAAATTTGAGGTGTAGACTGATCACAAGAACTTAGAGTACTTTCAGACGGCCAAGAAACTTAACTGCTGACAGGCTTGATGATCCTTGTATCTGGCCAACTTTGACTTCTCTCTGCATTACAAACCTGGACAGAGCATGGGCAAGCCAGATGCGCTTTCTAAGTGAGCAGATCATGGTTCAGGAGCTAGTGACAATGACAATATTGTAGTCCTGAAGCCAGAACTATTTGCTATGCATGCTCTAGAAGGTGTGGTTGGCCAGGGAAAAGAAGTGAGCATCCTTCGAGACATCTGACAAGGTAACTGGAAGGGCGCTGATGACGCCAACTGTGGTTGGGTGCGCTGGATGTATACGCAGTACAACACCATCTCCAGCACTTGGCATGCGTAGTTGTGAGGAGTCTGAGCAGAGGTGATAAAACAATGCGCTAAATTATAGCTCTTCAGGGGCGTAAGCGTCGTAGCTTAAACAAAGATATTGAAGAAAAGACGAGTAGTGCAGCGTATTGTGCCCGTAGGTGGCACCGTAAACAACGAAGATGAGATAGACAAGGCTAGCGCCCGACTTAGTGACAAAGTCAAAGAAAGCTAGCGCGATTTGAACGCTAAGTGTAACTGTATATTCAAGAGGTTACGATTCGTTGTTATATACATGGAAAGTAGCTAGTTTTTATACTATGCGCTACGATATTTCCAAAACAAGTCCATTGATGGCGCTACCAATTAGTGCCTCTCCTTGTGGTTGTAGCTAACAGCCACCTGTCAACGGAGACCTGCAGCACATGGATGACGGCGACCAACGGCGACTCTAAAACTACTTAGAAATGGTATGAGTTTGCTCACTTTTTGATGTTATTTAATTGGCCCTGCCATTCCAGAGTATGGTCAGAAAATCCTCGACAAACACTGTGAGCGCTAATCCTGGCACTAAACATTGTACCATCTTTTGATAGATTTGAATGTCGGGTCTGTGTGTATTCTGTCTTGTCATCATTGCTTTCTTTAGACTTTTGATTGAAGTGCCTCAGTGATTGACAGCGCCAATTACTAACTCCTTTTGGTACTGATCAGAGTTTGGTCAGAGTCAATTTCTCTCTGTCGTGCTAGCGCTATGAGTTCTGAGCCTCCTTAGTCTTCAAAGTAGGTGAATGGAGTGTGCTGAGAGACTGATACTGGTGATTTTTAAGGTAAATGGATAAGTCCTGCCATAGAGCGACAGCGCTAGGGCTGCTCTGTGCCCAAGCTGGTCGCTAGAGTCTCCAGTGTGTCAAGTATTGGTCGACCTATAATGTACCTTGATGCGCTCAGTCCAAATAGAAGCCTATCAGCACTCAAGAAGATCTGGTAGCTAAGGCTGCCATGGCCTTGCATGCTGAGAGAAAATTGGAGTGAAGTCTGTCCGCACTGACGAGTGGTCTTTGGAGAATGGTCTTCTCACCTTTCAGGAACACATATTTATGTTCCCAACCTGCCAGACCTCTGGAGGCAGATTGTGGAGCAGCATCATGACTCTTGAGTTGCAGGACATTCTGGCAGATAGAAGATACTGGAGCTAGTCTCACAGAATTACTGGTGGCCTCAAATGTCATGGTATATTGGCTCTTACACCCCCACCTGTGACTTTTGCCTTCAGACTAAGCCTTGTGGTCAGCCTCCTATGGGACAGCTTCATCCATTGCTTATTCCAGCTGAGCGTTGGAGTGTGACCTCAGTAAACTTAATTGTTGAGTTACCAGACTCTCATGGATATGATGTGATCATGGTGGTAGTGGATCTCTGTGGCAAGCATGCTCATTTTACTCCAACACACACTACCTGCTCAGCCATGGGCCGCCAATCTGTACCGGAAGCATGTCTGAAAACTCCATGAGTTGTCAGATGCTTATGTCTCCAACCGTGGACCTCAGTGGCAGAGTTTACTAGAGAATTGTATCGCCTCCTCCATGTCAAACTCCACACTTCCACAGCCTACCACTCCCAGTCTGATGGCCAGACTGAGCGTGTCAACCAGGAGCTAGAACAGTATCTCTGGCTCTTCTGCAATGAATGACAGGATGACTGAGATGACCTATTACCAGAGGCAGAGTTTCAATACAACAACCGTGTACACGCTGCCACCCAGATGTCTCCTTTTCTTCTAGATACTGGTCAACACCCTCAGATGGGATTTGAGCCTCGTGGATGACCTTCAGAGAATGAAGCTGTCAACGAGTTCATAGATTGGATGAAGGCAGCCCAGGAGGAAGCCAAGGCTGCTTTAGCTAAGGCAAAGGATGACATGGCTCGCTACTATGATTGTGGATGAACTCCAGCCCCCAAGTACAAGCCTGGAGATTGAGTCTACCTGGATGCCTTTGACATTGCTACCACCCAACCTTCTCAGAAGCTCTCTCACTGTCATCTAGGACCCTTTCTATAGTAAAGCAGGTAGGCCCACTAGCCTATTGACTCAAGCTGCCTAGTGGAATAAGTTGACTCCATCCAGTCTTCAATGTGGTGAAGCTCTCTCCAGCTCCAGAGGATCCAATTCCAGGTTGACATCTACAGCCACTTCCACCTCCAGTTCTGGTAGACAACCAAGAAGAGTACAAAGTGGAATGAATCCTAGACAACTGACTGTTTAGAAACAAGCTTCAGTTCAAGGTCAAGTAGAAGGGCTATGGAATTGAGGACATCTCCTGAGAGCCACAAGAGAATGTCCATGCCCCTGCCTTGGTCTGGGAATTCTGTCAACAGCATCCCAACGCTCCCTGGACAATCAGAGGCCTCTATTCTCTTTCCAAGATAGACAGGCCATCCAGAACTACTTCTATCCAGCATGTCGAGACACTGCACTCTAGAGGGGGGGTGATGTCAGGAGACTCCTCATTCCTTTCTTCTTTCACTCTTTATTTCTTCACTCTCCCTTTATTCATTCTCTTATTTCTTCTATCATTCTCTCATTTTGCTATTTCTATTTTCTCAACACTATTTGTTAGTACTATTCTTAGCCTTTGAGGTGCTCTGGTTCTTTAGCTACCATTCAGACAAGTGTGGGCCCTTCAGCACTGCTTCCAGACTGCTTATATAAGCTGGAGTTTGCCTTTCTGACTTCTAAAGTCCAGAGCTTTCCTGCCTTGTTTGCACAGTTGTTTGGTTAGTTAATTTTTGAGTTTTTAAGGTTTTGTTGTACTGTACAGTTGTTTCCCATGCTTCAGAAGCCCCAGAAGCGTCCAACCTGGCATAGGAAATCCCTAGACTTGTTTTCTTTGGATCTCCCTCTGCCAGGTGAGTAGTTATTATGATATTGTCAGTACATACTCTAATACACTTTGGATCTCCCTCTGCCAGCTGTGTGACTGAGCCACAGCCTCTAGAGGTTGCCCTTACAGCAGCAGTCTGGGAGCCCTTCAGCCTGCTTGAGTCCTCTCTTGCCTCTCCCTTTAGATCACTCCCCCATGTGATTACTTCCTGCCTCTCTGTTGCTTCTATGACCTAACCAGCCCCCTCAGACACTCTCCTGGACACTTCTGCCTCTCAGGATGATGCCTGGGGTTGCTTGGGGAGACAACCCTGTGCCGAAGAATGAGTTCTGGCACTCAATAGTGTGATATGATAGATCACAACACCAAGCGCATCAGGGATGTGCCTGGTCTCATCTTCAAGGACAGTGGCTCCTCATTTGGTGCTATCTTGCACCCAATGGTCCATCTTGGCCTGTCAATTACTGTTGCACCACTCACATGCCATATGTTGTGCTGCAGTCTCATGTGGCACAGGGGATTCCATATGAGCCTCTTCAGGCTCCTCATACCATTTGTCATTAGAAGGCGGGGATAGCAGCCTCTGTGGCACAGCGTTCTCTGACCATGGGTCCATTGCCCACATGCACCAGAGGTATTGGGCTGGAGGGCCCTCTATCAATACTGCAGGTAAAAAGAGGATGTTAGCCTCTGGGGCCCCTTTCAGAGCATCCTCGGAGAAGTGCACATTGATGTATGCATGCCCTTCTGGATGCTTACCCTGATGATTCTTTCAAGGTTGCAAGGCCTTCACCTCAGCAGATGCGCTACTAGCGAGGCAGTGAATCAGCTGGGAAGCAGTTGGAGCAGGGACATCTTCATAGGGGAGGATGTCCTGTCCTAGACCAGCCTCCCAGCCAGGAATGGCAATGCTCAACTGAATTAAGTGGGAGGGCACGTCCTCCACTCCTTGCTGGACCGCCCTTTTGCTAGAGTCAGTGTCCCAACTCGGAGGTGTAGTCTGCCACTTACAAGTGGCTAATAGAGCAAGGAGATCAGTTTTGCGCTGAGCACGCATGTGATCCATATTATTTATCATCCGACTGATGAGGACAACAGCCTCTGCATCATGGAGGAATGACGAGTCTGTGGGTACATTGTACCCATTGTCTTCCAGGTGTTGGAGGAGAGTAGCCAGAACTAGTTGAGACTGAGCTCGACAGCCCATGCTTTTCCTTTGTCACATCAAGGACGTGACTCTTCTTCTAAGCTGAGCTCAGGTTAGTATGGCATCTTCAGCTGCTGTAACAAGGAGAGCCTGGCCAGACTCTCCATCAGTGCATCAGCTGAAGACTTGCTGCTTTGTTCTGTATTGAGAGCTTTTGTGATCTTACTGGCTGTCTTTGCTGGTAGGAGGAATGATCTACATCTCTCTGGACTGTCCGCTGGCATTGTTGCCACCTGGGAGGTTGATTTTCCTCCCTGGTAGATGCCTTATATGAGACACTATACTGGGGCATTGCGCTCCAAGCTCCCATCCAAGCTGGGGAGTATGGCATTATTAGTGGCACACCAGCCATGCCAGGATAGTGTGCCAGGGCCATAGACTGGGGCAAAGGATGTGCCCCCATTGGCCCCCTTGCCAGTATGGGGGCAATCCTGATGTCGCTTGGGGGCTAAATAGCCCCCTGTACTGAGCTTGTTGGGATTGGCCCTCAGCGTGATGTGGCACATAAACGCTCTGTGCTGTCTGACAAGGCAGAAAACTGCCCATGGGTGCACTCTAGGGCATAAATAAAGTTGCCCTGCATGAGTTGTTGTGGCAGATAGCCACTGATCATTGGCTGCTGCTGCTGCTCACTGGGATCCACGGGCATGTTGTCCATGGTTGAGGAAAAAAAGGGAAAAAAGAAATTTTGAATTTATAGGTGTGTCTCAGCCACTCAGCCACAGTTGCTGACCAACTCAGCCAAGCCGCAATCAGCACTGCCAATAAAATGAAGTGCCAGCGTGCTTAATGCCCTTCAACTCCAAATAGCAGTCAAGTGCTGCCAGCTTGGAGCAATGGGAGTATGGCTCCCATGTTGTGTCTCTGAGGGACCATCATACCTCAAACTCAAGTATATTCCACTTAGTCTACCGGTGCTCTATGATGCACTTGACAAACCATTTGTCATTGTCTTGTGCCCCAAAGTCATAGGGGCCCAGGGTCACTCTGTTAGGGAATAACACATCGTCAGATGCGCTATATGGTCGCAACAGCAACACATGGAACTTTGGAATGATTCATCATTCCTGTAATGCCTGTAGCAACTCCAGCATGTAGTTGGAGGTACTTGGGTCTGCGTCTAGCATACAATACAGGCCTACCCATTTTGGGCAGAGTTTACTTGTCTGTCTCTTGGGAAGCCTCAGGTTATGCATTGACAGGTAGACCAATGCTCCCACTGATATTGGCAGGTCCATTTGCCTATGGTGATTGGTGTTTTTCACCTGAAAGACTTGCATCTTGATGATGGCATCATGTGCTGCCACAATATTCTCCAGGGCCTGCCTGGCAAACTTGACTGCGCCTCAGTGAGCTACCACATTTGCATGAATTTTGTGCAGCATGGAGGGCAAGTACCCTCCATTGACTTGTTTGCACCAGTATATAATGTGCACCATGCTCATCATGTGACATATCACTACCCAGAGGTAGTCAAATCCTCTAGACTTGGAAAAGGGACCTGCAAAGTCCATTCCAATGGAGTCCCAAGGCTTTACCAGCATGGGTAGCTGGTGCAGCTTTCTGGCAGGAGATCCAGGAGACAACTTTGCCCTCTGACACACTGCACATGATGCACAGAACTTGGTAACCTCCTGGGCCATGCATGGCCACCAATACTATCTATGGATGTATCCCAATGTCCATGCGGCACCGAAGTGCCCCACTAGGACATGGGCCTGGTCCAGTACCCGCATTACAATAGTTTGTATATGAGGAAGGCAGACCACTGCCACTCCTTGATGGTTCTCCATCGTAATCAGTCAGTCAGGCCCCTGCCTGAACCAAGGGTGGTCATTGGGATTGGTGATTATCTTGGTGAAGAGGGAGTCATGTCCATACTCCCGCACCACTTCCATATGGAAGTCATTGTTGCCCAGGCTAGGTGGCTGGGACAAAGGTGATTTGCCTTCTAGCATTTCAGCCAGAGGGAAGGGTTGATCGGGGCGCTTGAGTTCCCCAGGTGATGCTGGTTCCATGACTTTGTACTTCTTGAGCAGCTGGATGGCTATGTCCCGCTTCTCATGCCGCTCCCTAAGGCAAGTACTTTGCCTCCATTTATTATCACCCATTGCACGTACATTCAAGACATGTTTCCTGATCTTCTGATACCAGTGGAGAGAGGTAAATCCTCTCCATCTGGGTCTATGCAGCAGTCTGCCTGCACATACTCATGAGGCTCATGAGCCTCCCTGACTACATCACTCTCAAAGTAGCAAGACAAGCAGCCTGCCACTTTATTGAGTTCAGCTTTAACATAGGTGATGTCGAACTGGTATCTCGACATGTAATCAATCTAATGTTGCTGACACAGCGACAAGTTCACCTGAGGTTTGAAGAACTCAAGTGTCTTATAATTGGTTATGATATGGATGGGGTATCCTATCAGCTTATCCTCCCACTTGAGGAGGGCCTTGTAGGCGTTGTCCTTACTAAAAAAGAAAAGTAACGAACACAGCCAGACGATAGAACCCCGCTATATTGTCCTAGCGGTAAGCGATGTATGTACGTAGAGAGCGAGAGAAAACACGAGAGAGAGATAATGAGAGTCCGGATCCAAGAGCGTTCCCCGAATCCTGATCACGGATGTAAAGTATGTAGAAGTAACGTCACAGATGTATGTAGAAGTAACGTCACAGATGTAAGTAATTAGGTGGTCGTAATTTTAGGGATTACACCCCTCCCCATCCAAAAAAAATTATTGGTGCAGTAAGAAAATGAAATGATACGGAAAGATGTTAGTACACAAAAAAACTGCTCACATGGGTGCATCAAAAACCCCTTGGGAAAAGCTACCGGTGGCAGGGACATAGTGAAAAAGAACCGACATCAGATAGATCCCCTTCCTTCTCCTGCCAACCACACGTCAAGAGCTTGATTGTTTGAAAGTTCCTGTTCTGATTTCTATTTCCATACCCTCGGAAACAAACGAGATACCCGTTTCTACGCATCGACAATTTTGTCCACATAGTGTTCTTTGAGTCCAGTATCCAGCGCGAATACTGGGCCTGGTTCCTTAAACTCGCGCGACGGGAACAAGGTGGCATCATTCTCATTGAAAAACAAGAGTTTCGAGATGTGATATTTCCTGTAGGCTTCAGGGGCATTTGGGCGAAACACAGTGACGTTGGAAGAGTCTGCATGTACCTCAGTGACTACAAATGGACCGTTGTACCTAGGCATCAATTTTGCCGCTCGTTTGTGACCATGCCGCTTGAACACGTGTCGTGTATCTTTAGTGCACACAAGCACTCTGTCGCCCACTCAAAAGTCGCAGTCATCATTGCGTGAGTTATTTGCTTGTGCAGCTTGTTGTACCTTTGCCTGTATCATATTGTCTTGTGCGATCGCAGTATCTAACGCCAATCTTTCCACGACCTTCCTTGCAACCTCCTCCTCTGGAATCAAATTCTCTGTTGTAGGCAATAACAGTGGTATTAGCTGTGGACTTCTACTCATACGCAATTGGAACAGTAAAAAACCCGTGGACTTGTTCACAGTATTCATAATATTGAAGCGAACACGACATAAGGCTCGAACCCATCCCTTTTGGCTGTGATCAACATAGAAATGCAATGCCTGGATCACTGTCTTGTTCGAGCGTTCACTCGAACCGTCAGTCTGCGGATGGTAAGCCGTCGACATCTTTATCTTTACCCCAATCAACTTTGTTAAGTGTTTCCAGAACCGCGATATAAAAAGACGGTCTTGATCACACACAATATCAGACGGCAACCCGTTCTTGCAGTACCAGTGTTTGAAAAACAATTCGGCTAACGTGGAGCTTTTAAGTCTGTCCGTGTGGGGATAATACGGATGTCTGAGTATAGTCGGTCTGTCATAGTCAAAATGCAATTATATCCTTCATTTTCGGGCAGAGGTCTCACAAAATCCATTGCTACCGATTCTCCTCTCCCATCCGGGACAGGCAAGGGGTGCAAAGGTCCCATGGGCCTAGAAAATGGAGACTTGTACCGTTGACACTCGTGGCATGCAGGTATGTAACCGAATTCTAGATCTCGCCTCATCCGAGGCCAGTAATACGCCCAGCGCAACGCTTCATAAGCCTTTTCAAAACCAAAATGTCCAAGGGCATCGTGGGCCCAGCGAAAGATCTTTTCACAAATGTCCCCCACACGCGGAACAAAAAGACGGGAGCCACAAAACCACAGGCCATCCCGATTTACCAGAGATTTCATTCCCCTTGACGCTGACATCAATTTTTGACACTACAGATCTAAGGCATATCCGTTTTTCAATTGCTGCATGAAATCATTGTCGATTTCTATCGATGAGTGGGGCAATGTGGCACAGATGGAGACCTTGTTCTCTTCAACGTGTGCCAGTGCGGACGCTGCTCCAAATGGTGAAACCGTTGTAACAGAAAATATCGCGCCAATGCAGTCTGAAATAATGTCATCATTGTGCATTGTTTCGACCAAGACATGTGCATTGCTGATAGCCTTATCTGAGTCAGGAACTTCATACGGGAGTCACGACAACGCATCTGCAACTGAATTATCCTCCCCTTGGACATAAAGTATCTTACAATCAAATTTGTTAAAGACAGGCAAAGCACAAGGGACAGAAACTGTCACTAAAGCTGAAGTCCAAAGTCAGAAAGAGTGTATTGAGCAAGTAAAGTATTACTAACCTGAAGTCCAAAGTCAGAAAGAGTGAGGACTTCAGATGATCTATCTACAGTTTATATACTACTGAAAAACTATATACATGTGAATAAAGAATAATCACATGTGGATACATGTGATAGAATATAATCACATGTGGATACATGTGATAGAATGAACTTGGGATAGAATGATGATCATAATGGAATGCATGCAACAGGCAATTTCAACAAAATTATGACAAAAATTCCATCCAACGTGCTTGTTGCCTTGATAAATCACGCTGATTTTGAAAATTCAACAGCGTCTTATGGTCTGTGAAGATTACAAACTTCGTTCCAAAAAGATCAGCACGCCACTTTTTCAATGCGCGGACAATGGCTAAAAGCTCCTTTTCATGAACAGGATAGTTAAGTTCTGCACCCTTAAAAGTTTGACTCTCGAAGGCAACAGGTCGCGCCATTTCCCATGATTCGCCAAATGACAACACACCACCAAACTGAAAGTCACTCGCATCTGTAGTTACGAATATCGTTTTTGATGTATCATTATGGTCGATTGTAACAAGACAATCACACCCAACAACTAGCTGTTTTATAGCATCAAATGCATGTTGATGTTTTGCGGTCCATGGTGGAAACTCAAGATCACACTCCTGAGTAGTCAATTTATGTAACACTCCTGTATGTTCTGCCAGTTTAGGCAAAAAAACCGCAATGTATCTCACCAAACTCAAGGAAGATTTAACGTCTTTAGCCGATTTCGGTGTTGGCCATGCCAAAATGCGATCGACTTTTTTACAGTCAGCTTCAATACCATTTGCCAAAATATGATGACCCAAGAAATCAATACTTGTCTGATACAAGTGTGACTTTTTTAAGTTCACAAACATTTGCGCAGCCCTCAGTGCCTCTAAAATCTTTTGTATGTTTTCATGATGTTCTTCGAGCGTTTCCGACCATATCACAATGTCGTCAAGGTAAACATGACAAATCACTCCAATATACTTTCGCAATGCTTCTGTAACTCTCCGCTGTTGAATTGCCGGCACATTGCGTAATCCCATAGGCATTACTAACCATTCATACAGTCCGTAAGGAGTCGACACTGCAGTCAAATGAACATGGTCTGGGTGCATCGGTGTTTGAAAGAAGGCATTTGTCAAATCCAAAACTGCAAATATCTTTCCTTTCGCACAATCATGCAATATATCCTCAATCCACAGGATCAGATAATTATCAGGAATTGTTGCTGCATTTAAATCTCGATAATCATTCACCCATCTCGGCAGCGCCAGAGGGTCTGCTTTAGGAATAAGGAAGGCAGGCAAGGCAAAAGAGGAACAGGAAGGACGGATACGACCTGCTTCTAAATGATCTTCTATTAAAGTCTTCCATGCTTTTTTGTATTTCCGAGGACATTGATACGATCGTGTCTTTATGCAGTGGTCCGCGTTCTTAAGACGAATTTCCGCCAAGACGTCTCTTAGCAAGTCTCGAGCATTTACCGTTGATTCAAACACGTCTTTAAACTGTTCTTTCATTTTTAAATCAAACGTCGACAACGTTTGTTGTGTAGCCAACTGTTCAATCCGTTTACACACTGCAGCAACCGCATTAACTTCAGTGACCTTTTCAAAAAGACCTAAACGTTCCATCCGTTCTAACCTCATTGCACAGACAAATTTCAATTCTTTTGCAAGCTCCTTTCAATGACGCAGCGTGTCATTAAATCTTTTTCACATAAGCACAAAAGCTCGCAAAGAGTCTTTTCTTCTAAGCACCGGATTCAAGAGGTTGTAGTTACATGACTTGTCTATAGCGGACCGATCGTCTACATCAATGACAATTTTATTCACCTTTAAAAAAGGCAAGCCAAGTATTACAGGAGAACACAAATTTGACGCTATGACAGCATGTACAGTATGCAAAGTCCAAGTTTGATCAACCAAAGTAACCGATAATTTACAGTATTCTGACAATGTAGTAGCCACTCTTTCTTTTGCACTCGAAATTGCCACATCCACCGAAAACGGATTCTTTAAGCGACGACGGCGAAGCCCTAAACGGTCGACTAATCCTGCATCAATCAAGACAATGTGAGAACCATCATCTAACAGCATTGGCACTTTAAGTGGAAATTCCACGTTCGGACCAGCAATCATGCCTGTCCAAACCAAATGAGAAACAGTAAGAGGGATGTTACTTACATCCGAGTCAGTGTCGGAATGCACCGATTCAATACGTGCCACTCCAGCAGGCGACTGTGGCAATACCGCAGCAACAGTAACAGACGAAGGGGCAGCAGTGACAGGCGCAACGGCAGCAACAGGTCTCGACGCACGAGCTCCCAAGGCTTTTGCTGCATCAACTCGTGCCTGAGTAAGCAGTTGGTATTTGGCTGGGTCTGGAAACGGCTCGGTGCAATTACTGGTTCGACAAGACACAAAAAGGCGACAGCAACGAAAATAACTACTATTTTCATGTAACAGACACTTCTTGTCATCCGTTAATGGAGGAAGTCTTCCTTTACTAATGGATGAGCTTCCTTGTGTCGCCAATGCATTCGATTGATTTGTGTTGGTAAGAGGCTTCTTCGCCTGACGGTATACTTCATCTGCAATTTCTCTTGCTCGTTTTTCTGTTTGGCGTCACATTTCATCAATGAGACGGATACTATTCAACCATGCATGAAAGTCAGTTGTGGCATCTAATTGGCGCTCGAAATAAATGACAGATAAGGCAGAATCCAATTTAGCTTCAATTTGCGTTCGTAATTTGTTGAGTTCGAAATGGGAAGGAGTGCTGAGCAAGAGAGAATTTTGTTTCTGAATGTAAGACGCAAAATCCCAAAAGGTCTGCTTTCTATGATTGAAATTAGCCGAAAGAATTTGAATACGAACTTTCAGCTCCCAGTCGTGCGGAAGATATTTCAATCGGATCTTCTTTATAAACTCCTCAAAGGACAGTTTGACAATACGGTCTCGTTGGCCTGAAATCCAATTGCGCATACAATGGTCTCTGATGCCGACCAACACACGACGGACTTGGTTGTCTTCTTCTATTTCTTTTGTGTTGAAAAAATCGCGGCAGGCAGTCTCATAATCTTTAGCAGTTTCAGGGCTCAGATCGCCCTCAGTCAAAATGGGCGGCTTAGTGTACCAATCCTCTACGGTGGCCTGTTTAGGCCCAGTGTCCGTCATGGTGTTCATGACACAGGGAGTTGGGGACGGTGATGAAGAGCTGTCGGAGGAAGGGACACATTTACGTTGTACACGAGTCTGCAAAGAAGTGGGAATTGGGATATTCTCCGATACGTCTGAATTCACCGCCTCGCTCGTAGTCAATGGTATAGAAGTCAACAGTGATGACAACTCTATTTGTTTCCGCGTTATGCTACAAGTCGTCAAAGGAATCGAAGTCGAAGGTGTGCAAGGCAGCGTGATGTACAATTATGACGTAGCACCTCCAAATAAGGCGATGCACACAATATATGCGTAAAAAAAAAATGAGCGATAGTCCACAGAGACTCTTGACACCAGTTTCCACGGGAGTGGAATCTAATCTTCTGAAAGACTGTTGTCCTAATGCTGCTACCCAGAGAGCCAATAGCAAGAGTTGATATCGTCAAAAAAGTGTAGGACGTTGTCCTCACTAAAAGAGAAAAGTAACGAACACAGCCAGATGATAGAACCCCGCTATATTGTCCTAGCGGTAAGCGACGTACGTACGTAGAGAGCGAGAGAAAACACGAGAGAGAGATAATGAGAGTCCGGATCCAAGAGTGTTCCCCGAATCCCGATCACGGATGTAAAGTATGTAGAAGTAACATCATGGATGTATGTAGAAGTAACGTCACAGATGTAAGTAATTAGGTGGTCATAATCTTAGGGATTACAGGCCTCAAGAATTGCTAGAGTTTCTAGCTCATGCACAGCATAGTTTTGCTGGGCAGTTGTAAACTTCTTTGACATGAACTTGGCTGGCTGGCAAGTCTGCCAGCTACTTCCCTGGCCATACATGGCACCAATGCCTGTCTTAGACATGTCACAAATAAGCCAAAGAGACTTGTCCTATCTAGAATCGATTGGTCGAATAACCAGAGTCTTTGTACAGATCTGTTTGACCATTTTGAAGCACTGCTGATGCAGTGGCCTCCAATTGAATGGTGACCCATTCTGCATCATGGCCATGAGTGGCCCAGTATAGGCAGTAACATCAGGCAAGAAGCTCGATATGTAGTTGACAAGGCCAATGAACCATTGGATGTCATTGTAGTTTTATGGCGTGCGCCACTTCTGAATGCGGTTGAGCTTGTCCTGATCAGAATGTATATCCCGCTCATCAATGACATGCCCTAGGCAGTCTATACTTTAAGTGTAAAGCTCACACTTTTTCCATTTCAAGTACAACTTGTACTTGCGTAGTCATTCAAATATAACTCTGAGGTGCTGCTCATGCTCCTCCATGGAATCCAAATAAATGAATATACCATCTAGGTAGACATGCATAAACTGTCCTATCACATCCTGGAATATAAAGGTCATTAACCTCTGAAAGGTTGGAGGGGCATTACAGTCCCCAATCTGCATTATGTTGCTTGTAAACATGCCCATGATCAAGGCAAACACAGTCTTAGGTACATCTTTAGTGCAAATGCGCACCTGCTCGTAGGCATTAATAAGATCAATTTTTGAGCAATACTTTGCTCAAGCCATGTCTTCTCAGATCATCTC
>QGOA01008167.1:0-14197 GCA_003313075.1 Termitomyces sp. MG16
CGATCCGTCGCCGCCTGAAATAGGGGTTGCAGGGCGCTTTACCCAAAATAGCATCTGGGCGTAGGGGGGGTTAGAGTCGTGGAGCCTCGGCTATAACGGCAAGCATTGCTGAAAGTAAAACGGGTCCAATAATTGGGACAGCACGTTAACGGCAGATAGGATGGGATTTGAATACGTGAAGTAGTATGAACTCCGACGAAGTGCTCGAGTAGGCTCAAATTGTAGTAAAATGGCTACGAGGCGTAACTGGCATGCTTGAAAAGGCATCGGGCCAGAGTACCTACCGGAGTGTCTGTAATTAGCATACCCTTACATACTGCGGGAGTTAGGACACTATGCCCATGTACAAAATAACTCTCTAACGAAATAAACCGACACATCATCATCATCATCATCAAGAAAGTGAGAATAAATAATATGAGATCTCTCAAGTTCTGAGCTTAGAGTCTGAGTACAAGAAATTGAGAACAACTGTGTTGATTGCCTGAGTCTGATGAACAAAAACAAGGGTTTATATAGATTATTAAGTAAAGGAGAAAGTTTTTAGGAGTATTGAAATAGGAATAAGTTTAAAATACACATGAGTATGTGACATTATTAAATTTAGAAAAGGATAAAATCTGAGTGAGAGTTGTATTAGGGAATTCTAGAGGAAGTTGACAAAAGTGAGTGAATATTGGAGATCAGATGGGATTTGAGTGATTTCTTGACAATCATGCAATTGATCACTATGACAGTGACATCTCTCCTGCTGAGATATATAATTTCAACATTCTCAAAGCCTTGCAGATGGCCAATACAGCATGGAAAAAAGTTGATGTAACAACGATTTAGAACTGTTGGAGAAAGTCCAGTATTCTGCCCCATGAACTTCTCAATCCAGTGTCCAATGAGCCTGCTGTTACTTCATCAGTTCTGGTATCATCCCTCCTCAACATAGCCAAATCTATAGACACAGCTGATGTCAAGATTGAACAGGCCTTATCTCATTTTAAGAGTCTCACAGTCCTTCAGCATGGTAATTGGATGTTCATCAATAAATTACTTAACCCTGTCAATGAGGACAGGATGCACAATGTTGAAACAGAGAAGGAAACCAAAAAGGATATCTACAAGGCAGTTGTCAAATCATCACAAGGCTGAATATAACAGAGAGACAAATAGTGATGATGCCTTGAATGATATTGAAGCAATCAATGAGAAGTCATCACAACAAGAAGCACTCAGTGCAGCTTTAACTCTCCTCAGTTATGTCTCTGACATTTACTAGCCATATATATGCCCAGAAGTTAGAAGGAATCCTTTTGAACTTTAGACGCCAAGCACGACTGCAAAAAGTTTAGCAATCTGCCACTTTTTGAGAGTTCTTGCATTCAACAATGTCTAGATAAGTCTCCATAATGAAAACTAGCCATTTCTATATATATCAATAGAAAATAAGCCTTAAAACATACTTTTTGGCTTTCACAGAGAGGCCATGGGTTATGAGAAGTTTGACTGTACATGTTAGCACTTCTATTTTGCTGTCCAACTTGAATGCTTATGCAACGCTCAGGGTTATGTTAAGAAATTTGACAAATGGCACAGAGGAAGCCTATTCATACAATCAGAGAATTGTTCTATGAAAGTCATAGACTCGGAGCTTACCCCTAACAGTGACATGCGAACTACACCCAACTGACATGTCCTGTTTGCAAAATCCAATGGAATAGTGATAGTGAAATTCTGATGAGGAGGTTTGTAGAACAGCACGTCGGAATGATACTGGGGATTATAGTCTCTATTGTAGAGGACCATACCAAGCCCATTGCTCACGGGAAGACATCTATCTGGTAAGCAAGGTGTAATGCCTACAACTAATGCGACTTCAATCAAACCAGTCAGTGAGTTCTAACGGGATGTTAGAAAGAGAAAAATGGACTTCTAGGTAGATCAAAGAACCAACCTCACGGTCGATCTCCATGGTGAGGTTCGACCCTGGAGCAACAGATGTGCCATCTGGTGGATACTCAATAGTCGCTTGTTGAGCTTGGACAGCAGGAACAAGTACACCAACAGCTGCGACGATGAAAGTGAGATTGAACTTCATGTGTAGTGCTTATAATGCTAGGGAGGCTTTCTGAGGAAACGCAACTACCGTATACATCCATTTTGTACCAATGAGAAGCTTGCAGCCCTCAGGTGTACCCAACCCAAGAGGTGTTGGAACAAGCAGCCTCAAGGCTGTCTAAAAATATGAATCAATAAAGCTGAACTTTTATTATAAATGACTGTGGAGCGTATTCACTTGACACTCTTTTTGACCCTTCCTGATCAATGTCTTTATTTGTCTGTATAGTCTGCACCAGGAGCTCTCATGGGTAATGTCCTTGACACATAACCAACTGCTCATCATTTGCACAAGAGAAGGAATACTTTTGGCACTTATGAATTGACACACAATTAAATGTTATCAGTGGTACATGCATAAATCCAAAACCACCCTACCTTTACAGACCTGGCCAATAGCTAGATTTGAAATTTATTCCCCTCTATATTCTTGGAATGAAGTCTGTTTTTCCCACATACTATCTCTGCTTCTCTATTCTGATGAAGACCGGATCATCTCACGACATTCTCTCCCAAGTTTTTCCCCACCCCTCATTTGCCAACCACAATGCAGGGTTGGTCAGTATGACAATTAACAACCCAGGACTGATTTTTTTTAGATCTCTTTATTGCTTACCAGCTGAGTCAAGCTTCTTGGTTCTGTTCAGCAGCATGTACAGAGACACTTACGCTCAGTATTTGAAAGTATATATCCTGCTTAACCAATTGCTGAGGCTCTGATTTGACTCACATCATCGTTTTCCAAACTCCTACGTCACATTGAACAGTGTTTGATTAGTATCTTCTATCCTTCAAATAGATGATGTTAAAGCTTTTCTTGCAGACTGGTGAGGACAACCATTGTAAATATATTCTTGTTTGAGGAACATTCATCCCTTATACTTCATTTAAATCAAAAAGAGCAAGCGAGCACCATCTATCGTCTCAAGTAATCAATGGGAGAACCAACCGATTCACTTATGGAGTACGAGTTATACAAGTAAATAAAACCACCTACCATCCATTAACAGGGTATTCAATTATATGTATGTACAATGGATACGCCAAATACGTCCAGCGTGACCTTGTCCACAAACTATGTAAAACCAATGTCTGAATCACATCAAGGTGATCTGAAGCACCACCATCACTGTGATACTATGGATAATAATCAGAAGAGCGGCATTGACAGGGACTGCCAGTGAAATGATAAATAATACACATCTCATCCACCACATCTTCGACTCCAACTCCCACTCCGACTATTAAGCAAAATTAGACACTAAACGCCTCTTAAACCACCGCGCCAAAAAGGAGAGTTCCAATCAACACTCCAATCAACACCAAAAGAGGTCAAGAAAGAAAACATAATCAATCCACCTTCAGTGGCCACTTTCTTGACCCGCCGCGCACCTCATCCATGGTGGGGGCGTTGTACCGTGGTGTTGGTGGTGATATTTTTCCTCCCTTGCCTCTGCCTCTGCCTTCTCCATCTTCCCAAACTCTTTGGTTGACACACCAGCACCAGCGCTCCAATACATCCACATCTGCACGCCAACCACGAAGTTGAGAAGGAACGCGAGTGCAAAGCCCGCTATCTGGTTGAACACCGCAAACGCCGAGAGCTGACCTGTTGAGCGCACGTGCATTCTGGCAGATCTGCGAGAAGAGGGAGAAGGGAGCGTGGAGTCTTGGAGTGTTAGATAATTCGTTGACCCACACAACGTATGTAAGTGAATCGTTTGTTTGGGTTGCTTTTTGGCTTTGTTTACTGTCATGGTACATGTGACCACGCTCCCCCCATCGTAGTCGGTAGCTTAGTCTAGTTCCTTATCTTAGTCCATTCTGTTCTCAGGTGTGTTACATTCGGTCGTTAAACGCTGTTTAACTACATAATACATTCTGTTCTCAGTGCCAACAACGCGTCGCATTGTGAGTCGCTGTTCTTAGCCTAACACTTGGACTAAGATACAATTTTTTTTTTTGAGCGATGTCTTCCCCCGGGGCACCTGAGACAGCCGCGCCAGAGGGGTTGGCGGACAAGCGAATCGCGGACATGGTCTTTCAGGCCACCCAGGCACAACTGGCGGCGCAATTGCAGGCGAGTTTGGACAACATCCATGAAGGTATGGAAGGACTGTCCGGGCGTGTCGCACTTTTGGAGCAGGCGTTGCGGGAACCGCAGGCTGCGCATCATGGCCCTAAAATCAACCCTCCGGAGGTGTACGACGGGAAGTCTAAACAGCTTGCGGATCAGTTTGCTAGGCAAGTTGAGGTGGCAGCAGAGTTCGAGTTCTTCCGGGATGATCGGCAGAAGATTGTGTGGGCACAGTCTTATCTGACGGGTCCGGCACAGGAGTGGTCGTACGTCATCACGACCGGTTCAGATGATCCGGGTCTGAACCCTCGGCGTTTCCAGTGGGACGCATGGCTGGCGGACTTCAAGGCGGGTTTTTGCACGCGTGACCCCACGCAGGATGCGTTGAATCGCATAGGTCAGTTGCAGCAGGGGTCCAAGTCGATCACGGACTATTGTACGGCCTTTTTCGAGTTGAAAGGGAAGCTGGGCCGTGCAGATGCTGAGAGTGAGTATGTCAAGGACCGCTTTTGGAAGGGCCTTAGCGTGGCGGCGATGGAAGCCTTGGTGAATACGGACTACCAGACGGCGGAGGAGGCACGGGACATCCTGTTGCGTCGGAAGGCCAAACTCGCGGACATCGCGGCGCGAAAGAAGGGCAGCTGGGCATCCTCGATGTCAGGCTCCCAGCGAACCTCGACGGCAGCTGCGGTGCCTGCTAACAACACGAGTGTGAGCACTTCAGCACGCTCGGCGCCGCTGCTGGCGCCGGCTGACCCCAATGCGATGGACGTGGACCATGCGAAGGGGGTCCCAGCAGCTCGCAAGTGCTTCAAGTGCGGGTTGACGGGCCACCTCATGGTGCAGTGCCTGCAGTGGATGGAGTTGATCAAGGCGGCGGTTCGGGAGGCGGTGGCGAGTGGGAGGAAGGAGGAGGAGCCCCAGCCAGGTTTTGTTTAGGGTTGCCCTGTGTCGTCGCAGCAGGTGCAACCGAGCAGGTTCATGTACTCTCGTTTTCTAATCAAGAGATTTTGCATGGGCTGGGTGTAGCGAGTGTTCAGAGAGCGCGGCGTAAGTCTGCGCATGCTGCGGTGATTCATGCACGTCGCCACGGTCAGATCATGCAGCGTTGGAACTGCCAGTAACTTTGCGCGTGCATGGGGAAGGAGGTGGTGTGGAAGTGGTAGACATGCGAGCGATGGTCGACTCGGGTGCGAGTTGTTGCTTCGTGAACCCCTGCTTTGTCGTCGCGCAACGACTGCCGACGATCCAGAAGAAGCATCCAATGCACCTGTGCACGATCGACAACACGGAGGTGAAGTCAGGCCTCATCATGAATGAGGTGCACTTACGAGTTGTCATTGGTGACCACGAGGAGACGCTGGTGCTGGATGTTGTGGACATAGGGGATGACAACTTGATCCTGGGTGTGAACTGGCTGCGGCGACATAGCCCATCCATTGACTGGGGCCGCTCTACCGTGGATTTTGCGTCGCAGTTTTGCCGGGAGTCGTGTCTGCTTGGTGTGCGTCATGGGGAGGGCTCACGGCCGCAGCAGTCGTTTGCGGCCTGTGCGTGGAAGTTGACGGGGGCGGGGGCGGAAGTGGTCCGGCCTTGTGGGGTGCTGCCAGCGGAGCGCTTCCATGGCCTCAAGTGGGCGCGAACTCGAAGGACACGTTTTTGGAGGAGGCAGCGACAGGAGGCGGTGCAGCGGGCGAGGGCAGCGATTGAGGAGGCAATTGGGTGCATGGAGGAGGCGGCAGGGCTGAGTGACAGTAGCACGGTGTGTTTGGAACAGCGGTGGGACTTGGAGTCGATGCGAGGGCTGGAGGGTCCACAGCTCCAGGAGGTGCGAGGTGTGGCAGGGAGGAGTTTCTCGCAGATGCTGGCGGAGGGGGAGAGCAAGCGGCGGGGGAAGCGTGAGGTGTCGGTGGAGGAGATGGTCCCGGAGGAGTTTCATGAGTTCCTCGACGTCTTCGACAAGGCCAAGTCAGAGCGGTTGCCGGCGCACACAAAATACGACCTGGGGATCGATTTGCTCAACGGCGCGGAGGTGCCGGTCCCAGGGAAGTTGTACCAATTGGCGCCAGCAGAGCTGAAGGCCTTGCAGGAGTTTATTGACGAGAATCTTGCGAAGGGCTACATACGGCAGTCGAGCGCACCGTGTGGTGCACCGGTCTTCTTTGTCAAGAAGAAGGATGGGGCTTTGTGTCTGGTCGTGGACTTCAGGGCAATGAATGCGGTGACGAAACCTGATGCTTACCCAATCCCGTTGACAAACGAACTCCTGGACAGGCTGAAGGCGGCGAAGGTGTTTACGACGTTGGACATGCGGTGGGGGTATTATAATGTCCATGTGTGGGAGGGGGATGAGTGGAAGACCTCTTTTCGGACAAGGTATGGCCAGTTTGAGTTTCTGGTCATGCAGTTTGGCCTGCGCAATGCGCCAGCAGCGTTCCAGCGCATGGTGAACGATTTGTTCCATGACCTGGTTGATGTCTACGTGGTGCTCTACTTGGATGATATCATCATTTTTTCGGAGGACCCAGCCTTGCACGATGAACACGTTCAGGAGGTCTTGCGTCGTTTGCGTCAGGCTGACCTGTTTCTGAAGCCAGAGAAGTGTCGCTTCAGGACAGCAGAGGTTGACTATTTGGGCCTGAAGATCTCCCCAGGTCGGATTGGCATGGACCCCGTGAAGGTCAGTGGTGTGGTGGACTGGCCGGCACCACGGAACGTGCGACACGTGAATCAGTTCTTAGGCTTCTGCAATTTTTATCGGCGCTTTGTGGAGGATTATGCAGCGTTGGCACGGCCGTTGGAGGAGCTGAAGAGGAAGGACCGCATGTGGAGGTGGGGGGTGTTGAAGCAGCAGGTGTTTGACAGGTTGAAGGCAGCGTTCATCCAGGCACCAGTACTGGTGATGCCGGACACCAACGTGCAGTTTCGAGTGGAGACGGATGCGTCGGATTATGCGGTGGGTGCAGTGTTGTCGCAGAAAGCACATGATGGGGACTGGAGGCCAGTGGCATTCTTTTCAAAGTCAATGCAGCCAGCGGAGCGGAATTACGATGTTCATGACAAGGAACTCCTCTCGGTGGTCCGTGCTTTTGAGACTTGGCAGCCATACTTGGGGGGGAGCCCATTTTCCGTTGACATTTTCTCCGACCACCGAAACCTCGAGTACTTCATGACGGCGAGGGATCTGACATGGCAGCAGGCCCGGTGGAGCTTGTTCCTGAACCGTTTCGTGTTCGTGATTCACCACAGGCCTGGTCGTCTCAGCGCGGGGCCAGATGGGTTGTCACGGCGGCCTGACCACGAGGTCCCCTTGGGAGAGCATGATAACAGCCAACAGACGCTATTGCCAGAGGAGCGGGTGGTGAAGAAGGGGGTGGTGGTGCGATTGGAGAATTGTGAGCAGTCAGAGGTGGTGGCTCGGGTGGTGGCGGCGCAGGCGATACTGGCGGACGGTAGCATCATTGACTTGATCAGGTTGGCAACACCGAAGGACCCGAGGCTGGCGCCAGTCCTGCAGCTTGACAGTGCTCCGGCGCTGGTGAGGTCTCGACTGCGGGAGTTCACATCAGAGGCGGGGCTAGTTCGATTTCGGGGGCTGGTGTATGTTCCAGATGATGACGCTGTGAAGCGCCACATCCTGCAGTTGTATCATGACTCCATCCCCACCGGACACCCAGGGCGTGCAAACACGTTGGCGCTCATTGCAAGGAACTACTACTGGCCACGCATGTCGGACTTTGTGCGCCGTTATGTTGAAGGGTGTGAGGTCTGTCAGCGTGTTAAGCCCAGACGCCAGAAACCTCATGGCCCCCTCCAGCCACTTGAGATCCCGGACGGCCCCTGGCAGCACATCTCGACCAATTACGTGGGCCCACTCCCAGTCTCCCGTGGTTACGACATGGTCCAGGTGGTCATCAATAAGTCAACGAAACGGGCGCATTTCTTGGGGGCACACTCTACAGACGACGCGGCACAGATGTGCGATAGCTTCATGGAGCGAGTCTGATGCTTGCATGGCACCCCCAAGAAGATTGTGTCCGATCGTGGGCCCCAGTTCGTGGCTCGCTATGCAAAGCGGATGTGGGAGCGCCTGGGCATTAAACCGGCGTTATCGACGGCGCACCATCCACAATCGGACGGGCAAACGGAGCGTGTGAACCAAGAGCTCGAGGTCTACCTGCAGGCGTTTATCGATTATTACCAAGATGACTGGTTTGACTGGCTACCTTTCGCAGAGTTTGCGTACAATAACCGTGTGAGCATTGCGACGGGAATGTCGCCCTTCTATGCCGAGTACACCTACAACCCCACGTTTTCAGTCGATCCGGTGAATTTGCAGGTGGTTCCTAAGGCAGATGAGCGGCTCGACCGGATTCGGGAGGTGCAGCAGGAGTTGAGGGGGTTGTTGGAGTTGGCGGCAGCGAGGATGAAACGGTTCTACGATGCGTGGGTCGACGAGGCCCCGGATTATGTTGCAGGGGACCGAGTGTTTCTAGAACGAGCGGATTTGCGCTCAGATCGACCGAGCCACAAGCTGGATTTCAAGAGGTTCGGCCCCTTCAAAATTGCACAGAAAATCTCGGACACGGCTTACCGGTTGCACTTGCCTGACGGTTGGACGATACACGATGTCTTTCATGTGTCGTGCCTTGTACCTGCGCGGGACGACACGATCTTGGGACGGAGGCAGGAGCCTCCGCCGCCGGTGCAAATGGAGACGGGTGAGGAGGTGGAGATAGAGAGAATCCTGCGGGAGCGCAGGACCAGGGGAGGGGTGACGGAGTTTTTGGTGCGATGGAAGGGGTACGATGACAGTGAGGACGAATGGCTCAAGGAGTACGACATGCCGCACGCGCTAGAGGCCATCCAAGAGTTTCGGGAAAACGAGCGGACTCGCGGGAAGGGCCGGCGCAAGAAGAAAGGCGCACAGCGCTCGGGTTGAGGCCTTTTTTTTGTTTCCCTCTGCCTTACGGGTAGGGGGCGAGTGTCACGGTACACGTGACCACGCTCCCCCCATCGTAGTCGGTAGCTTAGTCTAGTTCCTTATCTTAGTCCATTCTGTTCTCAGGTGTGTTACATTCGGTCGTTAAACGCTGTTTAACATTCTGTTCTCAGTGCCAACAACGCGTCGCATTGCGAGTCGCTGTTCTTAGCCTAACATTTACTGCATGGTTCTGAACTTTCCTCTTCCTCATGCCTTCAGAAGACATCCTCCGGATGTCGCAGCTTTATGTCAAAAAAGGGCATCTCTTTACAATGTTGGACTGATTGATTCCTCAGCCACAATGGTGGGCTGATCTCTCCACGATATGATTATGCATACTAAACAAACAGCTTGATCCTGTTGAATACGGCATGGGATTCCAAAGGGGCGAGACGAACGATTTTGTTAGCTCCAATGCAAACAAAATGACTTGTTAGCAAGTTTAATTTTGCTGCTGTGCTAATCTGGCTATAACGTACGTGATTTATAGTAACAAAGGATATGGCCAAAGCTTTCGATGATTGGAAGTGGACGCTTGTTCCTGAAGAAGAACATCTCAAATATCTCGTCCAACTTTGGTGGGATAATCTTCATTCTTGTTCTCCAGATCAAAGGAAAAGATATGTTCCGGTATGTGATCCTTCGTGCTCCTTGGTACGCTCTTCTGACATTTGTCTCAGCCGGAGAAAGGTCTTCGTGTATCAAGATCTGGTCGCACTTTCTCTACCGGGTCGAGTCATTTCCTATCTATACTATCGATGGGACTCTTACTCAGAGTGGCATGGACACGTGTCTGGTCATCTATTCCTCCATATATCTGGCTGGTTGTTGCTGCTATCTTCTTGAGTGGTCAATATCGTTCTATTCCGGCAGATCTCTGTTCGCAAAAATGGAGAATTTTTGTTGTCGATGACATGGCGCGGTCACCAATCCCACATGTTTTTTTTTCTGGCCAGCCACAGCCCCGTAGACCGCTACCATATATTAAAAAGGTCGAGGAGGCTCAGTCACGAGATGTTCTTCCAACCTCTGCAGATCCTATTTTGTCCTAGAAAGTTATTGTTATCTGGTTTTTGTCTGAGATGACTCTGTCATTATTCACAAATTGAGGCGGGCATGTTGAAATATGAAACTATACGCGAAGTGTTGTCACTTGGTGATATATAGTCGGCACCCTGGCTTCCGACTTTGTAAGTATGCCGAAAGTTTGATCTTTCCGGCCAGACGAAGATCAATTGCTTGACCTGCACCAACCATGACTGATGAATTCCTCAATAAGAAAAATGTGAGTAACGTTCCCTCAGGAAATTAGCGGACCTCAGCATGTCATTGAATTCAACTGAATAAAGAATAAGGATGATACAACGATAGGGTTCGGTTGTCGAATAGAAGAAATGAAAGGGGGAAAGGCGACAGAGGGAAAGAAACTGGTGTTACTCTTTCGTCGGAATCAAGTCGCGCGCGTCGATAGAGCAAGCAAACGATTCACTTCGTCCATGGAGAATGGGTGTACATACGAGTCTAACAAGACCACCCCCTCAAGACACCTTACGTCCATCATAACATAACACCATCAATATACCTCGTTATACAGTTCTTGTTGCGTCGCATTGTGAGTCGCTAAACAAGACCCTTGCAGTTTACATTAAATATAAGATGTTACACATCAAAGAAATTTGGGAAATCTAGACGTATCAAGAATGTAGAATGTATTATCTCCGGCCCCGATTATAATGCGTCCAATGTCCTCAACCAAGAGATGGGTATAGTTTCTTAAGAATCCGAACCCAGATCGTGTGCGGAGTAAACATGTAGTTTCACAAGGAAGTTTTGCGGGGCCAATTGTCATGTCAGCCAGATAATTCCGATGTGCGCGAATCATGTAACCGCAGGATCTCTTCTCCAAAAGCACCTTGTTTGTTACAGCCGCCCGTGGCATATATTTGTGAGATATATCCATATAGTCCACGAGACGTGGTGGATGCTCAACATTATGAGGAACCACCAGATGCCAAACATGCTGTTCGCCAGTCATAACAAGAACAACGGCGTCGTTGTGCTGAATCGATTGATGGTATTTCAACCTATCCCTATAATCGTCACTTGTTGGTTCTGACCATCGTGCTTCTGAGGGAACCTGGGGGATTACGGGGGCGATAGGTTGATCGTCGGTCATTGTTCCTATGTCGTATAAGAAAACACCACAGGTGAGAAAAACCAACTGGCGTCCGGGAAGTAGCAATACAGAATCCTAAATCACCTATGTAAATGCTTGTGTAGATGGTATGAAGGGAACATACCAAGTCTCCGCAGTATCGAACATCAGGGAAAATAACCGTTCTACGATGCACAGACGCCGTCGAGGACCTCCAGTCGAAGATTTCGATATATGTCCGAGACCAAGACTTACGCATAAGCCTGGCAAATAAATGACCAGAAAGACTGACGGAAATTACATAGGTATCGGGCTCAGTCGCTGAAAAAGAATGTAAAAGACGTTCTTCCAGCCATGCAGAGGACCCATGTCCACGCAGTTTGACAGACCAAAACATAAGATCCAGGTTGACAGACCGAAACAGATCAAGAGAATCAGCTCCGGATAGGTCTGGTATGAATCCAGGATTCGAGTCAGTATCACTCGTGTTACGCATAGGACTGGAATGCAACTGACCAATGTAGTGTTCAGGATACGTGACCATGAAAAACTTCAACGTTGGACTCGCAGGATCAATGTCAATGGCTGTGCCATAGGTAAATTCGCCTGCGCAGCCACGCGATGGTGTTAATGGTTCACCCCGCATGGTATCTTCTTCAAGGTCATGGCACGAAACTTTACCACTACTACTGAGATTGTTGGTGACAAGAAGCCAGCGTCCACCCGGGACCAAAGTCAACGAAACAGGAACGTCAAAGGAGAGCTCGCGCTCATAAACAGGACAAGAATCACATTCCCAATCGACACCTCTTCGTTGCAAGACCCAGGACTCCAGTTCCGGGGCTGAATACTTGTCGAGTCTTGCTTCCGCTGCCAAACTGAATTTGTTCTCTGCCAGATAACTTTGATACTGGCCCGTCCACACTGCCCGTGTTCGTGAGACGTCATTTAGTTGTTTGCAAACCTGCAGACATCGATCTGTTTCTTGCTTTTGTATTAAAATCGATGGACCCACCTGCCTCATGATAAGCAAGTCACGCCAATCATGGACATGCTTCAGGATCTCGGCCAGAACTTCTAAAGGTAGATCGCTGAATCCGGACATATGTTGAGATGCAGAGGAACTCATCGGGGCGAGCGTCGAAGATCAGGCGTGGGGCTGGGTAGAAAATAGAAAATAGAAAATAAATTCCACCTTAATGGTGAGCCTTACATCATGTAGCAACCGTGACCAATGTGACCAGTGTGATAAGTACACGAACAATGGTCATTGAGCGCTGAGCGCTGAGCGCTCACCGATCATCCATCGGCACAAGGGGGAAGGAACATTTTTGGAGCTTATTGTTATTCAGATTTGAATTGACCACACAGTGGTACATGCATAAATCCAAAACAACTCTGCTTTTACACTCATGTCCAATGTGGCTAAACTCGAGCGAGATGTTTTTACCTCCCTTGTTTTTTTTTTTTTTTGCTTCTCCCTGGGTATTGACGGAACGTCAAAGCCTGTTTGTTTTTTCCCGGATACTTACTTACTGTCTCTGCTTCTACGTCAAAGCCTGTTTATTTTTTCCCGGATACTTACTTACTGTCTCTGCTTCTCTGCTTCTCTGCTTCTCTGCTTCTCTGCTTCTCTATTCCGTGTTCTGTGTTCTCTATTCTCTATTCTGTGTTCTGTGTTCCGTGTTCTGTGCTGTGATGGAGAATCTCGCCCCCGTCCCAGAACGTCTTCTATGTATGTATGTATGTATGTATGCATTTATGTATACTTCTCCAACCCGGCAGCTCGGTAACCTCACAAATAGATGACGTGCCAATGAGCTGCTTTCTGTTCACAGACAAGTGAAGGATTATACCGGGTTTCCGAGAGGGCTCACGGAGCCGGTCTCGGTCGCAGAGATAAAATTTTTGTACCTGCTGTGACGGCTATGTGACTAGGGTAGTGGTGGGAGGGTAACGCGAAGAGTATTCGAACAAGTATTCAAATCGCTGTTAGCTAGAAACCAATCTAATGAGATGAATTATCCCTTCCCTCAGTTAAGCTGCGCACCTAGAGAGCAATCGTTGACGGGCTCATGTCTCGGATTGCTCTCTAAGTGTAGAGGTCACGTGTGCTGCGCGATTTGAAGCTCTCATTGGTTTTGTGAAATCAGGGATTTAACCCGATTAAAAGATCTTCTCGCGAACCGGTTCACATAACATACATATTCTCTTATTTTGTTTGAGGAACTTGGATCCTTCGTGGTAAGGGTAAGGGAGGGGAACGCATCCATACAAACCACTGGACCGATTCACTTCGTCCATGATGCATGAAGCTTTGAAGAATGAATGAGGTGTACGTACGAGTCTAGATAATAAAAACCACCCCCTCCACCGACCCATCAAGACATAAGACACTTACGTCCATCGTACCATAACACTATCGACCTCGGACTCAAAGCACCAGCCGAAATAACCATGACAGTATGTACGTACGTACGTATGTATAATAAAGGCATATACATTATTTCCAAAGGCATGCCAGACTAGGAGGACTACACAATAAATACACCACCTCACCTCCCACTCCATTCCGTACCACACCACTCACACCACATCAAACCACACCACACCCAACCAGCATCAAACAAAATCCGACACCGAACGCCTCTAAAACCAACCGCCAAGGGAGGGGGTACCAATCAACACCTCAAGAACTCAAAAAAAGATCAATCAATCCACCTTCCGAGCCCACTTTCTCGATCCTGCCGCGGAGGAGGTGCGTGGCGGGGGCGTCGCGACGCGGTATTGTTGTTGGTGGTGAAGGTGCCACTTTTCCTCCCCCGCCTCCGTAGCCACCTCACCCACCCCCTCCTCCTCCTCCTTATCTCGC
>QGOA01008170.1:0-13243 GCA_003313075.1 Termitomyces sp. MG16
GCATCAAGGTGTGAATTTCAAATAGTGGCATTTGCAAAAATATTAATACAATATTTATATGCTTTAGTACTCCTGTCAGAGGACTCCTCATTTTCTTCAGTCTCTCTTTATTTATTCTCTTATTTCTGCTGTCATTTTTTTAACACTATCTATTAATACTATTCTCAGCCCTTAAGGTACTCTGGTTCTTTAGCTATCATTCAGACAAGTGTGGGCCCTTCAGTACCACTTTCAGACCACTTACATAAGCCAGAGTTTGTATTTCTGAACTCCAAAGTCCAGAGTTTTTCTGACTCGTTTGTGCACTTATTTGTTTAGGCAATTTTTGAGTTTTTAAGGTTTTATTGTCCTGTATAATTGTTTTCCATAGTTTAGAGACTCTAGAAGCATCCAACCTAGCATAAGAAATCTCTAGACTTGTTCTTTTTAGATCTCCCTCTGCCAAGTGAGTAGTTATCATAACATTGTTAGTATATACTCTAATATACTTTAGATCTTCCTCTGTCAGCTGTATGACTGAGCCATAGCCCCCAGAGGTCACCCTTACAACTCTGACTGAAGAGCCAAAGCTTCTTGTATCTATGCATCTCTTAGAATTTGAACAAGGTTTAGAAGTTGATATTCCTGCAGTCAACTTCAGGCAAGCCTTTTTACAGGCACACTACTATCTTTGTGCTTTAGAAGAAAGTCAGCCAAAATGTAGAGAATTTATTACTTTAGCTGCAGCTGAACCAATAAAACTGCAACACAACCAATACATTTGCAGCATCAATGTACTAAAGAATGCTAAATTCTCATGCTTCTTTATTGTTGGTGATATGACATACAAAGTTAAATTTATATATGTCAGAACAAAAGGAAAACAGGTCAGAGGGAAGTAAGGAAGCAGAAAAGCAAAAGCAAAGCATAGAAAAAGATAGCAAAAAGCAAGAAGCAACAAAATAAGACTATATTACATAAAAGAGCTCTAAAAATAGCTCCAGCAATCAAACAGAGAAGATACAATCAAAAGGGGATAGTAAAAGGAGATAACAAAAGAGACTAATCAATTACAATAAGAAAAGGACTACATAGCACCTAAAAATTATACATGCTATAATAAAAGCTGAGTGATGCTCCATGCTCTAATTTGAGGATATAAAAAGAAGGAGTACAGTTGGCTGAATAGCCACCGACACTTTGTAGGGTCTCAGTGCTAAGAGAGGGGTGATGTCACAACCCGACACACCATGCAAAGCCTGACACACTATGCAAACCCAGACGTGCCACAACATGCAAGCCCTGACACCCCACCCTCGCCATTCAACCAAGTGACTGACCTCAGTGCCCATCTACGAGCTCCGCTCCCACAATTGCCCCAGCATTCCACCATCCCCCAACCAACGGGCCCTGACCAATCCTCCTGGCACTACACCCGTACCTGGACAATATGCCGCACAGGACTCACATCCAGACAATACAACACACAGGCATGACCACATGGAGTCTAGCCCCAGAGCTCACCCAGACACACCAGACCTTAGCCGGCATGGGTATATAGTTAGTAGCCAGTCATCCATCACAGTAGTTTTGATATTGCTATAACTCTTGTCCCTACACTTGTTCATCTATCTACTTGCTGAATCTACTGGTTTCCCTTCTACTCAGTCTCCTGGTCTTAAGTCTCACTTTCTTTTCTCTTCCGTCTCCCAATCTTACTCTCAGTTTCCCAGTCTTGAATCATCCTTGATTCTTTTCTTCAGTGTCTCTCTGCCTTCTAGCTCTGCCTCCACTTTGTTGTGTCTTGGACTCAGCCTGGGACTCCACCTCTACCAGTCCCACCACCAGCTCTTTGTGTATACTTCAGAGCACTACTGGAGCCCTGCCAGCTACTCCCAGAGCGCACTCTCAGCCCCTGGAGTTATCCGTAGACATCGAGTCCGCCTAGTAAGGACCCGCTCACAGTTGGAAGCCTCCGTCATCAGCGGAACCTGACATAATATCAAGACTCCCCCTTACCCTGTTCTCAATGTCTGCATACTACCCTGCCGGCTACCAGGTCGATGTGTACGGTCACCCGATACTCAAAAATTACCACCATAGCACCCCCCAACCCACCAACCCTCCTCCGCTCCCCAAAGCCTACCCAGCACCAAGGTTTTAGGCCTCTGACCCCAGCAGAGCTGCCTACCGACCCTCCATCAGCCAGTTTCTGCAACCCCTGGACTAGCAGATGTATGCTAACACCCCTGCCACAGCTGGGTCCTATTGAGTCATCCCTGGAGGGCTGCCCTACCCCCCGCCAGCAGAGGACCGTTCACACCCTGGCCCCAGCCCACACAACTCTACTACCCCCCGACCATCTCTGAAATCCCTGAACCCCCTCTCCCACACCAACCACACCCCATGGCTACACCTTCAGCACACCTCTCTTCCTTCCTACTGGAGTGGAGAGCGGACAGCTACCTCCAACAGTGTGAGGAGGTACTGCACACCCTCCATATCTCCTCCAACGAGTTCTCTCAATGGACACGTGCCCTTCTGATCACCCTTGGGCACAGCGACCTCCAGGGAACTCCCGAGAAATGGGCCAACCAGCTCCTTGACTTCTACAATCAACTCCAAAATGGGACTCTTCCCAACAACACCAAAAGGACACTCCAGGTGGACCAGGCCCTCTGCAACGAGCTCCAATCCCTTGTCAAGAAAATCTACACCAGCCCCCACTCCCAACACTTTGACGACCCTCTGGACCTGGCCTGCTCCTTCCATATACAAAGGGATGAATCCTGAGTCAACGCCCATAGAAATCCTCAAAACTAGCAACAGCAAGAAGAGCTCAATGCCACTTTTACCACCCTCCAATCCCTGAATTCTATGGAAGGCCTTTTCAAACAACCCATCACTCACACTGTAGGTTTCTCAGCCTGCCCTTGAGCACATTTGGTGCCCAATGCCTTCCACTCCTGGGCCCATGCTATGGAGAACCCACCTCCGGGACCTTCTCCAGCAGATGACTAGGATGACCCCTGGAGAGATACCCTCTCCTACATAAACAAGCCCCAGGAACCCCAACACCCCACTAGCAACCAGGGTAACACGCCCCCTGAGTTCTCTCATGACTGACCCTCCCACATGGAGCTGAGATCACCTCAGGCCTAAGAAGGACCCCCGGGGTCCCATGGCACTGCCCGACCACAGTATGGACCTGGACTGGCTCGACCTCCCTATAAACTAGCCCTGCCCTGGGCCTCTCCTGAGCAAGAACCCCCTTGGCCCCCAAGACGACAACCCCCCTGGACTACTAAACCAATCCAACCTTGACCCTCTCTTCTGGGGTGCCCCCTGCCCGCTCATGACCTCTACGGACCTGGCAGTCCTCCTCCACCACCCTGTGGAGAATCTTCCCCTCAATGGGCACTGGGACCACCTCCTGGAGATTACGGAAAACCTCTGGGAGGAGGGCAACCTGACAAGAGACCTCCGGAGAGATGGGGCCCTGCCGTGGATGTCTTCCTGCCTCAACAGAGAGGGAAGAACCATTATTACTACTATTACAACGCTGCTCTGCCCCCTCAAAACCCAATTCCCCAGGACGATACCCAGGACACTCTCACCAGGGAAGGTAAGTTAGACATCCAGAAGCCCAAGCCCTTTCATGAATGTGACTCCTGAAAGTGGCGGACCTTCCTCATGCAATGCCTCAACATGTTCCAGGCTAAGCCTGTCACGTTCCAACTTGAGAGCTCCCAAGTGGTGTTTGCCGCTTTATACCTGCAGGGTCTGGCCTTCGATCACTATATGGCCCTCCTCTAGTTCGACCTCAACAATCCTGTCCTGTTGCAGTGGCTGGCCTTTGTCCAAGAATTTTCAAGTTGGTTCAGTATCTTCGACACCGTTGTGGAGGCCAAGAACAACCTATTCAACCTCCAGATGAGGTCTGAAGAGCGTTTTGCCACCTTCATTGTCCGATTTGAGAAGGAGGCCTACAAGATGGGCTGGAACTACAACACTCTCTGGTTTGCCCTCCAACGCGTGCTCCTTCAATGGATCAAGGATGTTCTCCACCTCACACCCAAGCAAGCGACCTACAACAGCTATAGGCCCTGGTGATGCAGATCGACCAAAGGTACTGAGAAGACCACAATGAGTACTCCAGGTCTTGAGCCCAGTGGAACCCTCCTGGAAGACTGCCACCTCTGGAGCCTCCAACCCAGCACTTTCAAACCCTGCCCTGCGCTCCACTTCAGGAATCCACATACGCCTCGGCAACTCCTCTGAGGCCCTCCTAGCCCTTGTCAATAGTGGGGCCACCAGAACGTTCATCAGCGACCAGCTGGGTCTTACACATCACGACCTCCCAAAGCCCCTTGAACTGCACTTGTTTGATGGAACTGGCACCCCTGGACTCATCACCCAGGGCCACTCCACAATGCTCACCCTCAACAATAGATTGACGTTCCCCACCAACCTCCTGGTAACACAGCTTCCAGAGTCAACTCCCATTGTCCTGGGTCTCCCCTGGCTTTGTGAGGTCAACTCCGACATCCACTGGAGAGACCTCACCATGACCTTCCCCACCTGGAAGCTGCCCTTGCTGCCACCATCTCTCTCCACCTCCAGACTCCCTTGTTTGCCCTGACGGGACCCCATCAAGTTTCCACCCAACATCCCTCAAGACTGCTACAAGGGGTCCCACTACCCAGCCTGGAACCACTCCTCCTTGCCCCAACACTCCATCAACTTGGACGTTCCCACAGACCTGCTCAAACCTCTGGACATCAAAATCATCGGCGCTATCCTCTTTGCTCGCACCCTGGCCTACCAGCTCCAGGTCTTCCTGACACTGCCTGAAGGACACCTCCAGGAAGAGAACAGTAGCCCTGCTACCAAGACCAAGGCTCAGATCCTCGCCGAGGTCATTCCCCCCAAGTATCATGAGTTTGCTGAGGTCTTCTCTGAAGGTAGCACCAAGGACCTCCCCCTGCACCGTCCCTACGACTATAAAATCAACCTCGAGAATGGCACCACTTCTCCACTCAGCAAAGTCTATAACATGTCTGAAGTCAAGCTCCAGGCACTCAAAGACTATCTCGATGACATGCTCAGTAAGAGTTTCATTCACACCTTGATCTCCACAGCCAGAGCACCGGTCCTTTTTGCCAAAAAGAACAACAGGTCCCTCCACCTCTGTGTCGACTACCAGGGCTTGAACAAGATCACCAAGAAGAACTGGTACTCCCTACCCCTCATTGGAGACCTCGTCGACCAACTCTATAAGGCCAAGGTTTACTCAAAGATCGACCTCCAGTCCAGCTACAACAACGTCTGGATTGCCCTGGGACACAAATGGAAAACGGCCTTCTGCACCCACTACAGCCTTTTTGAGTATCTGATAATGCCCTTCGGAATGACTAACTCCCCTGCGACCTTTTAGTACTTCATGAATGACATCTTCCACAACATGAACAATGTGTTTGTCATTGTTTACCTGGACAACATCCTGATCTACTCCGATTCCCTTGACGAACATTGCACCCATGTCCAACAGGTCCTCAAATAACTCCGAAGCCACAACCTCCACGCAAAACTGGAGAAGTGCTCATTCCACATCACAGAGGTTGAGTACCTCAAAGTTATTGTCACCCCAGATGGAGTTTGCATGGACTCCTTGAAGGTAGAAGCCATTCTCAACTGGCCCCCCCCAAAGCACGTCAAAGAGGTACAATCCTTTCTTGGCTTCATGAACTTCTACCGGCACTTCATTGACAACTACTCTGTCACAACCCCCCTTCTGGGTCCACTCCGGGACACCCCCAGAACCCCATCCAGGACCCTCTTTCTGACCTCACAAACGCGCTCCGCCATCACGACTACCAACACCACCATCACACGTGTCAAAGGCCACCATCACCTGGCACCCCAGCAACCTGCATCACGAACCCCGGGATCAACCGCCATCAAACCATGATCAACAATTGGATCACGCTATCCGCTTCCAGGCCATCACACATTACGCATCACGATTCCCTCTGCACCAATTGATTGCACACCCCACACACATGATCCTGGTATACAGTCCTCCTCCCACTACTCAATGCCTCCTGGAACTTATCCCAGACACCCCAGAACCCCAGAGACACAGACCTGGCCCCGTAGTACTTATAGCATAGTTCCCCATTGTATTTGCTAGTCTTGATATTAACTTGAATTGCTGTGTGCCCTTTGCTTGACTGGTACGTGCTGACTGGCACACTTTGACTGGCATGCTTGAATAACCACATGCTCTGAGTTTGGTACGCACTTCGTGACTTACACTTTATTAACCCAGTCTTGTCTTAGAACCCCTGGTTCTCGACTCGACCCTTACCTGGCTCACAGCCTCTAATACCAAAACCTCCAAATCAAGTCCCCTTCCCCAGGAGAACCCCCTGTCCACATCTTGAACCCTGGAGTCCTAGCCCTGGAGTTCCAGACACCTGAGTATCTGTAGATCAAGTCTGCCTTGTAAGGGCGTTGCTTTCCCAGAAAGCCCCCAACTCAGCAGAGCCTGACATACTCCAGGATCACCAAGCCCCTCAACTGACTCATCCGGAAGGACACCCCATGGAACTGGAACAGTAAGTGCCAAAGTGTGTTTGTGCTGCTCAAAGAAGCTTTTACCTCAGCTCCAATCCTCTGGCACTACGACCCCACCCTCCCAGTTGTTCTGGAATGTAATGCCTCCAACTATGCTATTGCCAGCATCCTCTCCCAGATGGATACAGACAACCAGGAACTCTGACCCATGGCTTTCTACACTTGATCAATGATCCTGGCAGAGCTCAACTATGACATCTATGACAAGGAACTCCTCGCAATTGTTGAAGCCTTCAAGCAGTGGTGGGCCTACCTCAAAAGTACCCCTCACCAGATCCAAGTCTACTCGGACCACACCAACCTGCAGTACTTCATGACCATCAAGCTCCTCAGTTGCCAACAGGCCTGGTGGTCCAAAGTCCTCTCAGAGTACAATTTTACCATCCACTATCACTCCAGACGACTCAGAGCCAAGCCCAATGCCCTCACCCAATGACCCGATGTCTACCCCAAGAAATTCTTCAAAGCCGAATGGAACGCCTTCAACCACCATGTGGTAATCCCTCCTGAACACCTGAACGTGGTACTAATTTTAAACAAAGAAGGCATCTTGAGACAAGTCCAAGACGCCCTCTGAGACGACTACTTCGCCCAGCATGACTCCTGGAACAACCCCCCCCCCCCGATGGACAATCCCCCAACTCCTTTTTCACCCTCTTCCTAGATAGCAAAGTGCTTCTCCAGGATGGCCACATCTATGCCCCAGACTACAAATATGTATGCCTTGACATCCTCCAGCAGCACCACGACTACAAGCTCTAAGGACACCTGGAAATCCATAAGACACTCCAACTTATCTCCTGCACTTACTTCTGGCCAGGAATGAAAAAGGACATCACTCGGTATGTTTGAGCATGTGAGCCCTGCCTCTGGGCCAAGGTCCCCTGACACCGCCCCTATGGACTCCTCAAGCCACTGCCCATAGGAAGATGCCCATGGTCATCCATCTCCATGGATCACATTGTTGAGCTCCTAGAGTCGGAAGGATACAATGGCATTCTTGTCATTGTCTGCAGACTCACTAAGCAGGCCATCTTTGTCCCGTGCCATACCACCAACAACACTCCAAAGTTTGCCTGGCTCTTCCTTGAGCACATGTTCTCAAAGCACAGACTGCCTGATGACATAGTCTCCGACTGAGGGCCCCTCTTTGTCTCAAAGTTCTGAACATCCCTGTGCAAGGCTCTCAGTGTCCAAACCAACCTATTGACCGCCTACCACCTGGAGACCGATGGCCAAACTAAACACGTCAACCAGACTCTTGAATAGTACCTTCAGATCTACGTCAACTATCTCCAGAACGACTGGCACGCCGAGCTCCTCCTCGCTGAGTTCACTTACATGTCAACCAGACTCTTGAATAGTACCTTCAGATCTACATCAACTATCTCCAGAACAACTGGCACGCCGAGCTCCTCCTCGCTGAGTTCACTTACAACAACACCCCCCACTCCACTACCAGGGTGTCCTCCTTCTTTGCAAACAAGAGATACCACCCCTGGTTAACCCTGTCCCTCTGGAATATCCCGGCCCACACTGCCCACGAAGTGGCCCAGGGCCTTCAGGACCTCCATGAGTTCCTTCGGAGTGAAGTCGACATTGCTAATAAGGCCTACTCCAAGCACGCCGACCCCCGGCAGGAGCCCACACCCAACTAGTCTCCTGAAACCCTAGTCTGGCTTGACCAATGCAACCTCCGGACTTGGCACCCCTCTGTAAAACTCAATCACAAGGGCTTCAGCCCCTTCAAGATCATCCAGAAGATATTCTCTCACCTCTATTGGCTTGACCTACTCCTGGGACTCAAAGGACTACACCCCATGTTCCATGTCCAACTCCTTGAAAAGCATGCCCCGGACCCCTTCCTCAGGCAACACCCTGATCGGCCCCCCCTTTTGAAGTAGACGATGAGTACCACTATGAAGTAGACAGCATCCTTGACTCCTGAATCATTCAGGGGCGACTAAACTACCTCATACAGTGGGCAGGCTACAGACCAGAAGACGACACCTGGAAACCCTGGGCAAACCTGAAAAATGCCCCTGACAAGCTCCGGAAATTCCATGACGCTCACCTGGACAAGCCCTGGTCTTCCCGGGGCTGAAGACCCCACAGACGGCTACAAGGGCATAATCCCTGCCTCTGGACTCACCAGGGATTCAACTCCCACCAATAAGTTTCTCTTACTTTTCTCTCTTTACTCCTCTATTTTCCATCTCAATACTTACATTAACACAGAAAAGTTTATATACCAACTAATCTACAATATAATACAAAAGCTGCAGGAGAAACAAAAAAATGCAATACTGTAATGCAACAATAAATCATGACCCAGGAGCCCCACTGGACCTCTCCCCTGTTCCCGTTGAAGTCCCTGACCCCCCTGGCACACTCGCCCCCAACCCTGCTGCCCCTACTGCTACCTTTATTGATGCCACTACTGCTGCCACCCTCTCATTGTAAGAAGGGAGGGGCTCCTCCGCATCCACCGCCGTTTCCACCTAAGTCTCCAGAACAATTGGGTTGCATCTCTGATAGGCAGCCAGCAAATGCCCCAGCTGACTGACCCCTTGAGCAACCTCTGTTAGGGAGGCCGGACATCAAAGACATGCCCTGCGAGATGAGGGCATGGGCCAAAGCACCTCTGTCCAGTAGAAGGCAGTGCTCCCATGCCCAGCCTAGGGGAAAAAAATCAGCTGAGGCCTTTGCAAAGATGCACAATAGGCCACTTACGCATTGCCTCCCCCCAGGCAGCTGCCACACTCCCAACCAACTAGCTCCTCCACTGAACCAGGCTTGCCTGGGCTCCCTCCACTCTCCCCAGCAGCTCCTGCAACTCTGCCACCCTTTCCCCAGGATCCAGAACCCACCCATCCCCCTGCTTCAGCTGGGCTCTCAGGCTGGCCACCTCCCCTTCCAGGGCCTCCAGGGCCTGCCCACCTCGTCCCTTTTGACCTGCATATCCTCCTGCGCCCTCCTCTTCCACTACACCTTCACATATGTCTCCTGGAGTCTCATTGTCAAACACTGCTCCTGAATGGCAGCCTCCTCAAGCTGGCAGCGGTATGATGTGACACTCCCCACCTCAGACCCCAGAGCCACCCTCAGGGGTGGCTGACTAGAGCCTGGCAAAGGCACACGTCTCCCTGAGCCCAACGGACCTGCACCTAGGAACTCCAAGGACCTCCGAACTCGCTGGGTAGAAGGCTGCCGCTCCTTATCTGACTCCTCGGAAAATGCCTGCTGCTTGCCCTTGTCCCAGCGGGGCTCTTCTGGCTTGTTGTCTTCATCATTGTCCAAGGACCTCACTATAATGAGATGTTTTGCATGGATGTGCCTTCTCCCCCCTGACCTCCTGATGGTACCATGCTCACCAATGCATACCTCACTCTTGCCTGCATTTCCTGATCCTCCTTCAGCTGCTCCATGATCCAGTCCTTGCCCCACCCCTGCTCCCGAGCTATGCAGCTTGCTCTCCAAGCCAAGCCCACCAAATAGTGCTCATGCCAGATACAACACTGCGCACACATCAAAGTGTTCCGGTGGGACTCCGCCACCAGCTCCTCAAACTCGCACAGCACCCTTCAGCAGGCGCATATCACATACTAAGTCAACGTTAGTAGGATCCCTAGACAACCACGACAGGGCTTACCAGATCAATTTTTTTTTTCTAGATCCCTTGCTGATGCCATCAGGCTTTGGACTTCAACTTCGCTTCCCACATGGAAGGCGCACAGCCACCAATACTTTGTAGGGTCTCAGCGCTAAAAGAGGGGTGATGTCACAACCCGACACACCATGCAAAGCCTGACACACCATGCAAAGCCTGACACATCATGCAAAGCCTGACACACCATGCAAAGCCTAATACACTATGCAAACTCTGACGTGCCACAACACGCAAGCCCTGACACCCTGCCCTTGCCATCCAACCAAGTGACCAACCTCAGTGCCTGTCCACAAGCTCTGCTCCCACGATTGCCCCGGCATTCCACCATCCCCCAACTGACGGGCCCTGACTGATCCCCTTGGTGCCACATCCGTACCTGGACAATATGCCGCACAGGACTCGCATCCGGACAATACAATGCACAGGCATGACCACATGGAGTCCAGCCCTGGAGCTCACCCAGACGCTTCAGACCTTAGCTGCCATGGGTATATAGTTAGTAGCCAGTCGTCTGTCACAGTAGTCTTGATATTGCTATAACTCTCATCCCTATGCTTGTTCATCTATCTACTTGCTGAATCTACTTGTTTCCCTTCTACTCAGTCTCCTAGTCTGAAGTCTCACTTTCTCTTCTCTTTTATCTCCCAGTCTTAGTTTCAGTTGCCTGGTCTCAGATCATCCTCGATCCTTTCCCTCAGTGTCTCTCCACCTTCTGGCTCTGCCTCCACTTTGTCATGTCTCAGACTCAGCCCGGGACTCCACCTCCAGCTCTCCATGTACATCCCAGAGCACTACTGAAGCCCTGCCAGCTACCTCCAGAGCACACCCTCAGCCTCTGGAGTTATTCATAGATGTCAAGTCCACCTAGTAAGGACCTGCTCACAGTTGGAAGCCTCCATTGTCAGCGGAACCTGACAGTGGATAGCTTAGAGCCATTTTGTTGAGTCTTTATTACATAGCTTGTTACCACTAGTTTTACAATATTATATATCAATCTTACATACACTAAAGCAGAGTGAAATTAAGACAGTTATTCAAAGATAATAAAGCCTCAGAATTCATTGTACACAAACATAAGTACAATATTGATATGGTCAGCTTTAGTCAATTGTTGGCCTCCTATTGCATGCACAGTGTATCTCTTGCTGTTTCTAATCAAACTTTTCCTTGGGCAATTGCAGTTGCCTCTGAAGTCTTAAAAATCAAGAATTTGATCCTTCTTATATAAAAAAGGTGTCTCTTTTTCAACTTACAAGTTAGACTGTGTGTTATTCTTTTAAATTTGCAAATCAATATGACATTGATGGTGTGGCAGTTAGTAGTTCTGAAACTGGAGTAGATCTGAATGACAAGCTTGAATCTCTGTCTCTCAAGAAGGCAGCTCAGACTGTGGCATCTTGTTTACAGTAGAATAAACCTGTTAGAGCATTTGCAAGTAAAAGTAAGTAACTATTATTATATGATTCAAGTGCAATAGTTGAAACTATTTGATTTTTTAGTACCAATATTTGATAGATGCAATCAATTCAGTCTTGGCAATTACCAGGCATTTGAATGCATTGAGAATGAAGAGCTAGCAGTTGTATCAGATGTTGTGGCAGTTTTTACACTATCAACATAATAACATGTCCTGTTGGAAACAGGGCTCCTGTAAAGACATTATAGATAGAGGCAGTAGTTGAAGAGGAGGAGGAACAAACTAAAGACCAGGAGTTATCAATAGAAAAAGACAAATTGGTATAGTCTTCTATGCTAATGCTGCTCTTGAATAAAATTTTTTAACCAATGATATTTGTTGCATATCATATTAATATACAGTAAGCAACAATTTTTGAATTTTTTTTTTTGCCTGCTCATTAGGCATGCAGATGCAATGCAGACAACATGGCTACATTCAGCTTGTAGTAGGATTCAAGCTTGAGCTTGGCAACAATGTGCAGCAAACATTTAAAATAGATGTCTTAATCAGCAGATCAGAACCAGCTATGTGAGTAAAGAACAGCAGTTGTATAGTCATCTGGTTTTGGTTGACAAGTAGAGCTTGAGCCACTGAGAAAGAGATTTCAAAGCTTGACAGAAAAATGAGGAACAATAAACTTTGAATCAAGTCACCAAAGAAAAAAATACTAAAGCTGAAGATATGAAGAAGCACAAAATTGGTCAGCCATTTTCAGATGGTGGAGAAGGGCTAGATGCCTCTGAGTAGGAATAATGTCCTCTGCTTGTTTTGTTTAACACTGCTTTAAAGCTCTCAGGTGCTGGCAACAGAGGCTTGCTGTCAAACATGTTTAGTGTTGGCATCTGAGCTGACTCAAAAGATATTTTCTTGTTAATTGCACAAAGCCTTGCAATTTCTGAGTCAAGCTCATTTAAACAAGCCTGGAGCTCTCAGCTAATCTTTTTCAAGGAGATAATATAATTAGTGGCTAAGAATATGCTGTTTAGAAGTTGCAATCTTTAATAAATAATGATAATAAACCTGTAAGAGTGACCTCTGGAGGCTATGGCTCAGTCACACAGCTGACAGAGGGAGATCCAAAGTGTATTAGAATATATACTGACAATATCATGATAACTACTCACCTGGCAGAGGGAGATCCAAAGAGAACAAGTCTAGAGATTCCCTATGCTAGGTTGGACACTTTTGAGGCCTCTGAAGCATGAAAAACAACTGTACAGTACAACCAAACCTTAAAAACTCAAAAATTGCCTAAATAAACAACTATACAAACAAGACAGAAAAACTCTGGACTTTGGAAGTCAGAAAGGCAAACTCTAGCTTATGTAAGCAGTCTGAAAGCAGTGCTGAAGGGCCCACACTTGTCTGAATGGTAGCTGAAGAACCAGAGCACCTCAAGGGCTGAGAATTGTAAGGGCGACCTCTAGAGGCTGTGGCTCAGTCACACAGCTGGCAGAGGGAGATCCAAAGTGTATTGAAATATATACTGACAATAT
>QGOA01008171.1:0-27137 GCA_003313075.1 Termitomyces sp. MG16
CAAGAAGATGATGGATTACATGTCTGCTCTTCTTGGTAGAGACATGCCATCCAACATGCAATCACCTCATGATTTGACTCCTCCTATCCTTACATGTCATGACCTCATCCTTGATCTGGATAGGGATAGATTCCCAATATTACCAGCAGATCCAGGACTAAATATATTTCAAACTCAGGCAGAATTGGAAATGCTTGTCTGGGACTATTTAAATACTCATTACAGTGAATCCTAGTTTTCTCCACCTTTGCTCATCATCTGATCACTCTGTCAGAAATTGCGTCTGGTTACTGGTATGAATCTGCTCCTTACAAGGCAGTGAGGACCAATAATCAGCAATTTATACATTCAAGGTATCTTCCAGAGGGTCTGATATTCCAAGATCTCCATAATCTTGGTTGGCCTGAGCTATTGTGCCTGCTGAACTTCTGGAGAGACCATCAAGGACAGTATGGATCCAGTGACACCTTCTGCTGGATGGTTTATCTCAACCGTCACAGGCAGCCAGTAGCTGCCGAGTATGGCACCTGAGCTGATCGTGAAAAAAATGTGGCAGCAGCAGCAGCACATAAGGCTACATGCAAAAATGGAGGGAAAAATCAGAAACAGAGGCCAACACCATCAGCGGTAGTCAATGGCAACAGTAGGACCATCACTAATGATGGAGCCGCTGATGGTGGATCCGCTTTAGTCACCGGATCTGCAGCCAACTTGGAGTGGCAACTGGGGCCTACATTTTCCCTGTCACCTAGCGTACCACACACACCACTGCCTGACTTACAGGAGGAACCCCCTGTCTTGTGCTCACTGCACACTCCCCAGCCTCAGTGCCACAACAGATCCACAGTTCACAACAAATCCTGACCAAATGTATCTGCTCATGACCAGTCCACTCTCGACAAATCCGTTCATGACAAATGTGGTGATGATACAGCAGTGGTAGATGCCACTACTATCCACCTCTTACAACAAAGAGGATGGAGCCATCCAGACCCTCCAATTAATGGTCCTAGTGATGGTTCCCCTAGATATAAAATGTCAAGAAGAATGCTCGAGATTCTTCAAGATGAGGACAATGACCAATTTGAAGGTGAGGGAAGGCTGGCATTACAAAACCAAAAGAAGCGCAAGGCATTGCCTAACCAATTGTCAACAAATTTCAAGCGACCCCACAAGTCTCAAGCACAAATGCTACAGGAAGATGCAGCTCAATACATTGATATGTCTACACCAGCAAAAAGGAGTAGCAGCTGCACTAAGGTCATTTGACCAGTCCACTATCATTGATGTGGGGAAGGGGGAAATGTTACATTACAATTTTGTAAACTATAGTGTTACAAAAATGTAGCAATGTCTATCATAACGAAAAAAAAATTGTACAATAAGAAACCGTCTATCTTAAACCGTCCATCTTCACTTGTCTTCTGTTGCCTTCTATCTCTCAGTAAGCCGACTGGATGATTGGGTCCGTTGCATCAGCAGCTGACTACTTCAGGAGTTGCTGCGAGCCCATCTCCTTGGGCCAGGAAGAGGGTCCTTGGCAGGGACTGGCAGAGAGACGGAAAATAGTTGAGGGGGTGACGGAAATGTTCATGTGGGAGATGTCCCTGAAGATGTTTGTTGAAGCGGGGACAGAGCGACAGTGAGAGCGGATAAGTCAGCGGTGTGAGGGGATTGGTCAGTGGTGAGGGCAGAGGTGTCACCAGTGGGAATGGATACGTCAGCAGTGGCAGGGGATTGGTTAGCAGTGGGGTCAGGAGTGGTTTCTTCCTCTTCAACAATGGGTCCAAGTCCACTGTGCCCTGTTGGATGCACTGCTACATCATCCTGAGCTGACAGACTGAAGGGACAGGTGGAGATGTGAAGTCGACTCTGCAAAGTGTCAACCATACCCCGAATATGGCAGATCTGCTCCTCCATCTGACGGATCTGTCCATCGTGGGATGCAAGCATCTCACCCACACAAGAAACATTGGTTTGCAGAGTTTCTATGTGGCTACTGAGCATGTTGACCTGAGTTTGGTAGCGACAGAAGAAGTCCTCAATATGCGGTAACCAGCTCTCCTCAGCCATGACAAATCCATCCTGCACCTGCTCCCCAACATTCCGCAATGCGTTCTGGAACCCATTCTCCATCCTGTCCAAACAGCTCTCCACCCCTGCCATTACACCAGCCACAATGTCCTCACTGTGACTAGACTCCATTGCCCACTCTTGTCCTTTCCTTTGACTGGAAGAGGATCCGCTGGGCGGTTGGAGGTCGATGGTTGGGATGAATGGACGGATGGTTTTGATGGTCCTGTGATTGGACTGGCTAGTTCATCTGCTAACTATTGGTTAGCTATTTGAGCAGGAAAAGAGTTTCATACCATCATCACTCTTAATAATCATCACTGACTTCTTTCTCAGTGGTTTTTTCCTCTTTCCCTTGTTGCCAGGCTTGATGGTTTTCTTGACAATCGTCAGGCTGCCTGTTCATTTGTAAATAAGCTGGCAGGGATCACATGCAGTGCCATCCTTTGTCCTGACACACTGTAGCCACTTATTTGCGCAATATTGGCAAGGGGGGTTGATGTGCTGACCCTTGCAACGAGGTGCTGTCCTCAGATACCTGCCCAACAGCATTCTTCAAGTAATTTCCCCCTTCGGTATCCTGCCCTCTTGTTCTTCCTCTTCCTCTTCCTCTTTATCCTCATCCTCATCCTTGTCCTCCTGCTCCTTCTGTCGACAATAGGTATCAGGAGGACGTTGACCAATATAGGTCACCTATTTTGGCTTCTTGGGATTTGGCGACAGATCAGACAAATCTCCTGCCACTGGAGGACTCGGTTGTTTTCTCTTCTTCAGAATTGGTGACGGACCAGACAAATCTCCTGCTGCTGGCCTATGACCTATCCAGTCTTCTCATGCTGGTGCTATTGACAGACCAGCCTCGGTCGATGGATCAGGTTGTTTTTTGCCCCCACTTGGTTCTTCCCCCCTTCTGCTCCTCTGGGTCCATTTCTTCGCAGCGTCTTTCAACCGCCTAGTCATATCCTTGTCAGAAAGCTTGCTCTGGAGTAGTGGGATAACTTTGTTGATGAAACTTCTCCTGGCATCAAGGTGGAGTTTCTTGTCACCCTTGACATCCCTAACTATCAACCACATGTCAATCTACAGGAAGACTATTAGTGCATGTCTATTAGGCAGGAGTGCTTGCATCTTACCAGGTCCTTCTGCTGTGCTTTGAGTTGATGCAGGTCTCCTCTGAGAGCAAGAAATAATACTCAAACATCCATGTTAACAACCTGTTGGTAGAGTTCTTCATTAGACATGGCGGATGGAGAATTAAATAAACAGACGAGAACTTTACACGAAGCAAGTTCTGCAAATAGATATCATGAAACCCTGTTTAAATTACAAAAGAAGTTTGATTTATTGCTTGGCAAATCTTACTTTATTTGTCTTACAGTTTAGTAAATAGCAATTAGCTAAGCAGGTCAAAAATTCTAGACAGTTTGACATCAATACATGAGTAGGAATCGAACCTGCCCACTGCAACATACAATGAATACTAATGAATAATATTCCACTAGACCATTGATGCTTACTGTACACTGCTATAGTCTAAATAGATATCATGTCACCCTGTTTAAATTAGGACCTTACTTTGTTTATCATACTGCGTAGTAAATAACAATTAGCTAAGCAGGTTAAAAATTCCAGACAGTTTGATATCAATGCACTAGTAGGAATCGAACCCGCCTACTGCAAGTCATAATGAATACCAATGAACAATATTCCACTAGACTATCAATCCTTACTGTATACTGCTATGATGTGAATACACATCAGTCTAATATTCTGTGTATGGTCAAAAATTCTTGACAGTTTGATGTCAATGCACTAGGGGGAATCAAACCCACCTATTGCAAGAGCCAAGGAATACCAATTGGAAATATTCCACTACACTACAGAGACTTGTATAATGCTATGGTGTACATCAATATCAGTCTAATATTCTGCTACACTCCATGGTTTTCCTCTTTCCTGTATACTTCTATGGTGTAAATAAATATCAGTCTAATATTGTCAATTCAATACAGATGCACCAGTTGCAGTAAACTCTTTATCTGTTCAAATTCTGTATGGGTCCATTTGTGCACTACATAAACACCGTCCTGACTTGTAGTAAGCACCTGTGGGTACAATGGAATATTCATAAATTGATATTTCATATTGTGCACAAGAGGTAGGTTTGACTCTCACTAGTTCACATTATATAATAACAGCAGGCTGCTGATGTCCGCTAGTGTCATAAATTTGATCTGTTGAAAACTCCAGACATTTCTGCAGTGGCATAAAATGGATGAATTTGTGCATGTATTCATTTCAGTACACGTGACCAGTTGATAATACACTGTGGCTAGCTACCTTTGTGCTGGTCTTTGTAAAAAAAGTAGCCAGCTCTAGTGTATCATCACTTGTCATGTGCACTGGAATGAACTCATGCGCAAATTCATTCATCCTATCCCACTTCAGTAATTTCTAGAGTTTTGGTCGGATCAACTACCACAGGTGCTTACTACAGATCAGTATAATGTACTTATAGAGCAAAAATGCACCTGTATAAAAACACACCATTAGAGCCCATTAAGGTGGAGTAGGAGGAGTAGAACCCACCGCTGATACGACACTGTACCAGCAGTCAGGGACACAACATGCACCAGAAGTCAAAATAAACATTTAATCATAAGGCTGAAAACTGTAAGCCTCCTGGTAGCAGTCTCAACAAATTATATCTCCAAAAACACCCCAATAAATACACAGACAGTACAGAACAAAGGGCAGGGACCAGCTCAAGCTATCCACTCAACAATAGTCCAACCACTGTAATGGGGAAGGGAAGCATGGGAGCTGGCAGAAGTGACAAAATGGGATCAATTTGTAATGATCTAGATCAAGATCAGATCTGACAATGCCCAATTTGTCATGACTGAAAGGGGAAAGGAAAAGAAGCATGGAGGGATGTCAAAAGAAGCATGGAATGCAGGGAAGTGCTAAAAGGGGAAAGAAGGATCTATGAATGGGATTGTGCTAAATGGAGCTGAAGCAAATAGGGAAGTGGCAATCAGAGACATCCGGAGGAATGGTGGGACTGGTGGCACCAAAACATGCCTCCCAAAAGGGAAATTGGACTATCAAAAATGTTCTAGAGGCTGAGGAGTTGACAACAAAAGAGTCATGTGTAGATAGTGGTCTGTGCACCAGAAAAAAAGTATAAATAGCCCAAGTTTAGTAGAGAATAGACAGGCAATTGATAGGCAAAGGCTCGGTGGTTCCCAGGGAGTGAATCACTTAGGCTAGAGTTTGTTGAGAACCCTTTGCTTTCAGGAAGATTATTGAAAGCCTTCAAATATATCAATTTCATCATCAAGTCAGTGTGCACTGCAAGTAACCTTCTACACCATCAAGCCCCAGAACTATCAGTACTGCTTGCAACCAAGTACTACACCGCTGTACACAATATTGAATATCAATAAACAAATATTCTACTGAACCACTGGGACTGGTTGCACCGCTGACATCAGCTACCGTCTGCTGGCATGCCAGTAGACAGCAAACACTCATGCACCCTCTTCCGCCCTTCCCCCTCTTTCTCCCCAGTGCCATCCTCTCCACTCTCCACACTACCTCACATGCCACCCCCATCCACTATATGCACCCTGCTTTCCTCCTCCCCCCTGACCTGACATCTGATGTCTGCTACATCCGCTGGCATACCAGCGGGCACCCACGCTTCTCCTCTTCCCTCTTCCCCCTCTTTCTCCCCACTCCCATCCCTCTTCTGCCACCCTCCACACTCTCTGAGACGCCACCCCATGCAGTGGACGCCCATGCACTCTGTTTCCTTCTCTCCTGCACTGATGTCAGACAATGCCGGACGATGCTGGGGGTTGCTGACAGATACCAGCGGATATCTGGTGGATGCCGGCAGATATACGATAGATGCCAATGGATGCCAGCGGGTCATGACAGCTGCCGACAAACTCCGATGGATGGCTGCTGATGCCAACGCCCCTTTCAAGCCACAAAAACTCTTTTGGGAGGTATGCCACCCCCCTTCCACCTCAAAAAATCCATACAGGAACCTGCGGAAACATAGGTGGGCATCCGTTCATTGTGTTATCTGACCTTTGAATCTATCCATTAGTAACAGACTTGTGGTGCAACAGTTAAATGTGTGTTCCGTTGCTGGAGGCTTTCCCAAGGCTAGGAGTTCGATTCCCCTCCACAGGCATATGGCGGGCAAGACAAGTTACCTTTTTCTTTGGTCCAACCAGCCTCTGTGGACCTGCAGAGGCCTCTGTGGATGTCCGCTGGTGCCTTGCGCAGGCCTGCATGGGCCCGCATAGGTTTGAGTCTGTCGACATATGTTTGCATAGATGTCTGCTGGTGGCTTGTGTAGGCTTGCATAGGTCTGCAGGGCCCTTTTGTGGACATATGCTGGTGTCAGGGGTGGGAAAAGAAGGGAAGAGGAGGTGTGCAGCCTTGAGTTATTGCGGGGAGAAAGAGAGAGGGAGGGAAGTGGGGAACCTCAAGGAGGGTTTATTCATGTCATGACATCTGCCAATGGAGGAGGTTTTTACTCGTGGGCTGATGCCCACCTGTGGCCGCTGATGCACATTGATGTCTGCTAGTGTCCGCTGGCAACTGCCAGGCCTGCATGTGCATGTGTGTGCCCACCTTTTATCGATCCACTGGACTGTGTCATACAGCACATTGTGACACATCTGCAGCTCTGTATTCTATGGCACTGTGGGGACTGCTTTGCTCCAGTGTAGCGGACTCCACTGGACATGTATGATACAGCACAAAGCAAGCTCCCGTACAACATATGACATGTACTGATGTGATGCCCTACCCTGGGGGTAGACATTTGGCAGCCAATAACAAAAAAAACCTGCCACCACTATTTGTTGTGACAGCAGAAGAGACAGATGGAGGCATGGCAGCTGATGATAAATCAAAACTTCTACTGCTATTTGTTGTGATGATAGAAAAGACAGATGGAGGCATGGCAGCTAATAACAAAGAAAATCTTCCACTACTATTTGATGTAATGGCTCTTCAATCCTAGTCTTCCCCCTCCCAACAATCTTCTTCTCCAATCCTATCTACTGGTAACAATGTCCAGAAGTGGGAGGAATATGAGACATGTATGACTTGATGTGAGGGTAAGAGAAGAATTAATGAATTGTATCAGCAACATGAGTTATAATTTGGCACTGGTAAACATAGTTCATTTATATCAACGGAACAGGAATTTTGCTCTAAAGCACAACATGGTCAATATAGGCCCATTGGCTCTTTCATTCTGGCTGGTCCTACTGATGATGTGTCCACTGATATGTCAGACTTATCCTCACCATCTTCTTTGTCATGCTTGATAGCAAATTATAAAGACATCACACTTATCAGACCTTAGAAGCCATATACACTGGATGACTTTGCATTCTTGACAGAAGACTACCTATTAATCATTAGTTATAACAATTCAGGGCTTTTCCATCAGTTACTTTTTATTAAGATTAACCGTTCTGTTTTGCCAATGACAAATCCATTATAAATTCTTTTGATCTATTATGCCACTGTTATGGATGGGAGATAGGACACATTAGCAAAAAACTACACACTAGTTGATGAATACACAAGGGGGGAATCAAACTCACCTTTTGTGCACAATACAAAATATTAATTTATCGATATTCCACTGGACCCCAGGGCCCTGCTACAAGGATATATTCTATATTCTGTACAGGTAACTGAAAAAGAGGCACCAGTATATTAGGTGTAAGGGCGACCTCTAGAGGCTGTGGCTCAGTCACACAGCTGGCAGAGGGAGATCCAAAGTGTATTAGAATATATACTGACAATATCATGATAGCTACTTACCTGGCAGAGGGAGATCCAAAAAGAACAAGTCTAGAGATTCTCTATGCCAGGTTGTATGCTTCTGGGGCCTCTGAAGCATGGAAAACAACTGTACAGTACAACAAAACCTTAAAAACTTGAAAATTGCCTATACAAACAATTGCACAAATAAGGGGCAAGCTCTCACAAACTCTGGCTTATATAAGTGGTCTGAAAGTGGTGCTGAGGGGCCCACACTTGTCTGAATAGTAGCTAAAGAATCAGAGCACCTCAAGGGCTGAGAATAGTATTAACAGATAGTGTTGAAAGAATAGAAACAGTAAAATGAAATAATGTCAGAAGAAATTAAGAGAATGAATGAAGGGAGATTGAAGAGATAAGGAGTGAAGAAAGGAAGAAATGAGGAGTCCCCTGACATTAGAGAGTCAAACCTACTGCGGTACAAAAAACCTGTGCTGCAGTAACTATGCACTGTGGGAGATTTGAACCCACTGCTTAGCACAATATAGATTACCAATTGATAGATAATCCACTGAACCAGTGGGACTTGTTGCAACTTTATGATGTACATATAGTATACACATAGATTGATCAAAAGACACCAACTTAGTAAATTTATTTGATATAAGTCTTATTATGATGCACAGTAGGGAAGTAAAACCTGCAATGGTACAAAAATCCTGGCACTAGTTTATTATATGCACTGCATGGGATTTGAACCCACCACTTGGCACAATATAGACTACCAATTGATAGATATTCCACTGAACTACTGGGACTTGTTGCAACTTTATAATATACACATAAACTGGTCAAAGGACATCATCTTAGTAAATTCATTCGATCTGTTTATCTTTATGGATGGGACACAGTGATGATGTCCAAAAGTAGATCTGTAGCAGATACAGTTTATGGCTACTGACTTGTATAAAAATGTGTTGGGCATGCTAAAGTTGAGGGAGTTCCAGGCAGTTTCCAGAGAACAACTTGGAAAATGGATTAAACAGCAGAGGTCAGTAATGAGAGTCAGCAAGGATATGCAGCAGGAGGATGCACCAAAGACAAAGTGCACCTAAAGCTGAGGAGTGTAAATGGGGTGCTCTGTTCTGTGGTAACTAGTGACAACAGTAAGTATTTATAGTGAGAAACAAGTTCCCTGTCACCAGGTAGCTAAGGGTCGCCGAGAGATAGTGAACTGTAAGTAATGTAATTAAATGTCATGCATTAAACTAAATGTTGAGAAATGAAGCAAGCAAGCTGTCTGACTGACTGAGGGAGGAGCACCAGGGTAAATGTCAGGCCATCTGTCATGAGTAAATGGCATTATTCCTATTTTGTCAGTGCTGTCACCAGCTAGCTGTGCCACATGCTGATTGATTGATGCTACCTGTCAGTACTTGCTGGCAGCATGATGCCAGCTGTCATTCCAGCTGCCACTGGCACTATCACTAATTGAATCTGTTGCTTGCTATGCATGGCCATTGGCTAAAGCCTAAAATGGATCAATTGTGTGCACCAAGTTTGAAATGTGCATAGCAAGGTGTCCAGAACTGATGCTGAGCCTGCTGTTGATGTGCCTAGCCTGTGTGAGGTCCTATTATCTCCCCCTAGCTAGAAAATCCTATTTTGTGAGTCTTTGCTTGTGCCTACCATGTTGCTAACTGACCAGCTGCCAGGTGCCTCCTGCCATCCCCACCATTGAAGACAAGCTTGAAGACATTCTCTCTGATGCTCTGCCAATGATGGTAAGTGTGCCAGCGACTGAGTGAGTATTCCTGACTTGGTTTTGACTTAGCTTTGGTCTGAACTATCTCTCCATAGCAAACAAAAGGTGTTAGTGCCCCTGGCACATATGCAAGTGGAGGAAGAGCTTACTGCTGCCTGGGAAGAGATATCCTGCAACTCCAGAATGATTACACAGGTGCTGGAGGAGCAGGAATGTGCTAGAGAGCTGACTGAGGAAATGGAGGAGATTGACAGGAAGGAGGTGCCAGTTGCCAAGAAACAGGAGTTGGCCACTGCAGGTTCAAGCAAGAGTTCCCATGCCAGCAGTGCTCAGAGCCCAGCACTGCTGGCTAGCAGGAAAGGCTCTTCAGTGAAGCTAAGTAAGGCTTTGAAAAAGAAGGTGAGTTTTGACTTTCCTTACTGCTGCCATGCATTGCTAATGACTGTGTCCAAGTCTCGCAAAGGCAAAGCTCCCCAATATGCAGTAAGCAGTTTTAGTGACATGGATTATGTAACTGACCCTTGTCTCCAGGTGCTGACACAGACAACTTTCAGCAATGCCAAGCTGAAAGGGCATCTTGAGTAAGTACGAAAAATGTCTGTAAAGTATAGTACAATAAGCAGTTCAGCAAGAAAGGTAAAGCAAAAGTAAGTGAATAAAAGTATAGCCTTATCAATGTTTTATAGTCTTTTTAGTCATTTTCTTCTTCTTCCAATATGGTTGGCAAGTTGTCGTTGTCCAATAACTCCATTTCTTCAAGTTCTTGAAGCTTGGCGGTATCAATGTCTAGCGCTTCAAGCAGCAAGTTGATGTGTTCCCTGGCAAGATATGGCAGTAGGCAAAAGGTGGCAACAGGTCTGTGGAATACTAATCTATCTAGCTCACAAAGAACATAAGCACCTCTGCGGTTATGAGAGATAACTACCAAAGGCCCTAGATAGCATGGGCATATCTTTTTGTTATAGGAGGTCTCAATCTTGGAGTTGTGCATAAGCACTAGCACACTCCTTGGGAAGTCATAATCCTTGATGATAACGCCATGGGTCAGCTCAAACCTAAGCACTGCTGATTTTGCTGAACAAGGGCACTGGCATGGCAATGGTAGGTGGTATGAGCACTTAGCAAGTCTGCTGAACCTGGCAAAGGTGGCAGGTCCTAATGTACCAGGTGATATTGGTGCTAACCTGAGGCCACCAAAAGCACTCTAGTAGATTGGCTCTAGTAGCATACAAACCTCTGTGACCAAGTTTGTTGTGCATAGTGTGCAGGATATGTAGGCAACTATCTAGTTTGATGACCAGCTTGTGAGTGCCATCATGATGTCATTGCTAGAAACGATTGTTGGCAAAGAAGAAGTGAGTAGCATAGCAGATAAAGGTGGCATACTCATTGTTGCTAAGGTTTGTTGGGTGCTTAAGGTCTTATATCCACTGTTCCATGGCTAATAGGTGCTTATTCTCAGCTTGAGCCTTGGGGAATAGGAGTACGGTGTCATACGTTGGTTGATGACTGTCTGTCTTTTCTAAGCAGTTGAGGTTCTTGTACAATCCTTACTAGAGGAGAATCCTGGCTAAGGATACTTGCCATGTAGAACATAAGCGGTGCACTAAAGGTGTCTGGTTGGTAAGGAGCAATGGGGTGCAAGAGGACAGTGGTTGGCTGTTGCCAACGCAGAAGGGAGACAGGTTGCTGAATGAGGTGCATAAAGCTATGTAAGTGGTCAACCCAATCTTCAAAGTCGCTATCGTCTTTGAGGTCGGTTACCAGGTTACCAGGTTGATGCAGTTGCCTAAAGAGTCCATCTGGTCCATAGAAGGTGCCCTTAACATGAACAAGCTCAAAGTGAAACATAAGGATAACTACCACCCAGCAGTTCATGCTAGCAGATGGCTGTATGTCAGGGTTCTAGAACATACCCTTGATGTACCTAGCATCCATCTTGACAATAAGGTTGCGCACACCAATGAGATACATTTTTAGTGCTTGAAATGCCTTGAAGAGGCCATAGAGTTCCAGCTTTGGCTGACTGTAGCATGATTCCCAGTCGTCAAGTTTGATAGATCCAAAGCAATTGTAGCAGCACTGTTTCTGGTTGTTGCTAAGGCACTGGCAAAGAAAATAGCCAACAGCAATATATGAGGTGTCAACCACTAAGATAACAGAATTGGCAGAGGTGTAGTCAATAGGAACAAGGGGCTTAGCATTTTTCAATGCTTTGATAAGGTCACGTTGGAAGTTGACTTGATCAGGGCCAAATTCAAAGGGCTCGTTAGTGCATGTGAGTTGGATAAGATGATGGGTGCAATAGGCAAAGTTCTTGACAAAGATACAAAGTACACCAATGGTGCCGAGGAAGGTGTGAACCTCAGACAAGTCACAGCAAGGACCTCTGTGCTCAAGGAGCACTAAGTGAGACTCATTGGAAACACGACTGGCAAGAGTGCAGATATGACCTAGTATCTTGAACCTTGGCATGCAGAGGAGGAGCTTGTGACTGCTAAAGGTACCACTGCTATACTTCATATGCTGGAAAACCCAATTGAGCAGCTGGAAGAAGTCCTAAAGCACCAAGCATATATTGTGGTTGGCAGGATGTTTCTCTATTGTTGATGAAGCTGAGGACATTATAAGGGATTTTGGGTTGGAGAATAAAGGTGATATTGTTGTAAAAGATAGGGACTGAGTTGGTCCAGCTCATAGAGAGAGTAACTAGCTGCAAGGTACCAAAGGGAGTTTGGAACGTGGTAAGGTTGCAGGAAGAGGGATGGATTAAGCACTTGTTATAGCCAATATAGAGATCCAGAGTGGTGCCACAGATATGTCTGGCAAAGGACTCAGCAATGTGGTCAGGAAAGGGAGGCACACCAGAGTGCCAGATGGTAATACTATTCAGTAGCTCTAGACTGTAAACAATATGCAAATTACTGTTTTTCTTGAGTACACAGAACTAGCAAGAGTGGTAAAAGCTATTGGATGGCTCATATACACCAGCCTGTATCTTGGTGCATATAATCTGGCAGACCTTGGCCTCAATACCAGGTGGCAAGGGTCTGTTGTGTTCAGTCTACAGCACATGAGGAATAGTAGGAATTACCACAGGTAGGAAGAAATCAGTGCACAGGCTGCCATGCAAAGGCCTGGTTCTGCTTGGTGACGAGGTTGGTAAGAACATTCATTTCATCCTTGATGAGGAAACTGGTATTGTGGTCTTTGATGAACTGCTGCTGGCACTCAGCAGTAAATTGTCCTGTTGGTTGAAAGGATGGTGGATGTGGCGTGAGAGTTGGGATGTTAGCAAGAGGGTTGCCAAGGATATGGTGTTTGATTCAAAAAGCTTCAGGTGAGTGAGTGGCAACAAATTTGGTTTTAAGTGCGATGGGCTTGTATTTCTTCTTTACTTGGATGTCTTTCCTTTTAGGAATGTTAGCATTACTATAAACAGAGGTGGAAAGGGAATTAAGATTAGTAATAGAAGAGTGAGGTGTGGAAAGTCCAAGAACAGCAGGGGCAGAGGCTCTGAGAAGAGTGAAGAGTGATGAGATATGTATCTTTTGTAGTAATTTTCTAGAAGGAGTCCAAAGCAGTAAGGTATAAGTAGGCAAGGAAAGAGTCAGTAATGTTTTGTGTAGTTTTCTAGAGATTTTCAGTAGCAGAATTAGGTGTAGTAGAGAGTACTTCTGTATCAAAAAAGGCCGTTTGCAAAATATGTACAAGACCACTGACATGGTCATATTCTAGTGTGAGCGCTACATCTCTGTGATTGTCGCCAATCACCTCCTCGATGGTCTGTAAAAACACTGGTAAGGCTGCTCACTAGCATGATGTTCAGTATATTCAGACAGCTTGTCACATGTACCTTTTTGTTGCCCTCAAAGAAATGTTGGTATAGTGCATTGGATACTGGAGTTGGGGTTGCTAATGGTCAAAGTCGTTTCCTCATCAGTAAGAGTCTTGACTACTGAGCATGCCAAGACATCAAAGGGTCTGCTGAGAAGGAGGTCATAGGTGGGTGAATGCAGGATGTGGATCTGCAGATAGAACGTGATGTTGCCAATGGTGCACGGTACATTCTTGGCAAGTCCGAGAGATTTGTCAATGGTATCATTAGCACTTTGCATGTTTAGGACAACATTAGGGTCATAAATCAATTCTAGCTTATTGGCAACCTCTGTAGCCATAGAGATGATCTGGAAACTGCTGTCCACAATGGCCTCAACATTACTCTTGTTGTCAACAGCAAGCATGATAGACCTAATGGTATGAGAGTCCTGGGTGATGGTAAGGATGGCTAGATCTTCCCCATGTTCTAGCAACTGCATATACATATGTTTCTACTGGATTGACTGAGGTGGTATTGGCAACCAGATTGGCAGAGAAAGTGTTGGTGCTAAGGGTAACAGAAGGGTCAGTAGTAACAGAGAAACCAGGGAGTGTGTTGTCTAACTTGTTGATCTCAGTAATGGTGGTTGCTAAGGGTTGTCAAGGGGTAACCGCTGTCTTGACCTGGTTCCAAACATCAGGAGCAATACTATAGAGTTCTTCAACAGAAAGCATGACTGGCATTTTCATGATGCAACTGAAGACATAATTGAACTTTTCTATATCAAAGATTGGCATGGTAGGTTAGTAACTGTCTTCAGGACGTTTCTCAGACATGGAAAAGTTATATTGAGCAGGAGCATAATACCTATTGGAGAGACTAGCATAAAGATGGAGAGGTGGCAGAGGAACGTTGAAAATGGAGTTAGATGAGAGAGGAGGAATGGAAGGAGGTGGTATGGCAGATGTTGATGACTCAGCAGGTGCAGGCACAGCAGTAGCAGCAGTAGGCAGGGAAGAGTTGCAAGTGGCTGACATGGGATTATAACTGCAAAGAGGCTGCTTAGACTGTTTAATTTCAACACTGTCAAATACCTGGTTCTTTAGCAAGCTAAATTCCTGTTCCAGCTTGGAGATAAGCTCTTCCCAAGAGAAGCTGTGATAGTTGCCAACACTGTTGAAATGCAATACCTCATGGATCATTTGCTGCTGTGCCGCCTGGTTGGAATTGGAATTAGCATTGCCTAAGAAAGTACTGGTAATGATTTGTCCTAGGTTGCGCCTGTGCTATTCATCTACTCGTTCCTGGTAGATCTTGAATTCTGGGTAGTTTGGGATGATAGCGTCAGTAGTTAAGACAACCTTGCCATCAATAGCCTTGCATATTTTACCTTGCCGTATATAATTTTCCAAGGTGTTGCAGCATCCTTGGGTCATAGTATGTCCTATTTCATCACAAAAGTGGCAACTGTTGGATCCTGGAGCATTAGCAATGCAGGTAGTGGTCATGCTGGTAGTGATCATAGTCTTGATTCAGGTCATAGCAAAGGCAACGGCAGCATTGGGGTCTTTCTTTTTAATGAAATTGTTGGTGGATAGGGCGGTAGTAGTCTGGACTGAGAGGATACCATTGGTGTGTTTGGATGGGATTGTCCTAGTGCATTACATGCCAATGTCAATATCTGTGTTAGTGCCTTTTAAGATCCATTTACCTGCCTCAAAGACATCAGCAACAGCATAGGGTTCCTTAGGATGGTGAGTCAAGTGTATGATTTCTAGGCACCTAGCAATGCGAGCCCATAGCAATGTTGGAATGCCTTGCTGGAATAAGTGACATTCCTCATTAATATAGAGTTTACCATTCTGGAGGAGCCACCTGGCAACCTTCTGGAATTCCCAATAGTAAGTTGAGAAGGTGCCAAGAGAGTAGGTACCACTATCAAAAGTGTCCTGGATGAGTTTCTGGAGTTTGTTTACTGTGTATTGCATAGCTTCTTTAGCATCAGGGTAGAGCTGAATGATTGCCGTTTTCCATTGTTCATATGTAGCACCAACAGCTAGTTGTGTGCCAGGCTTGGGAGCAGCAAACTCAGGAAGACTGGTTCAGGTTTCTGCCATGTTGTAGGAAACGTAGTGTGCTGTGTATTCCTTCATTTGGGTAAAGTCAGTAACCCCACAGTCTCTAAACAAATATTTGAGTTCTTTGAAATATTGGGAGAGTTCACATGGTCTGGACTCATCTCATTTTGGTGCTGAGAAGTGGTTGCATGGTGGCATGTGCTGAGAAGGCTGTTCCATAGTGACTGGCCTGCCATGCAAAGAAGATGGTAGTGGAAATGGGGTTCTAGGGGTTGGCAAAGGGATATGGAAAATGACTAGTTGGGAAAGTGGTGTTAAAGGAGTAGGCAGAGAGAAGTGCTGAGGGTCAGCAAGAGGCAACGCTAAGGGGTTGTCTGCAGTAAAATTGAAAGAATGCAGGAAGAGATCAGGAAAGTTGTCTACAATGGCATTCTGTAGTTCCTGAGCGAGAAATAGACCTGGTAAGGCACCAGGTGGTTGAGGATTTGATGGGTAGGAAGGGACAATGCCTTCTGCTGACTGCTTTAGCAGGCAGCATATGCGCTGGAGACATGTTTCTGGCAGAATTCTGCTCTAAAGTCCCTTATAGTAGGCTCCAATTTGATGATGCCCAAAAGCAGATCTGTAGCAGATACAGTTTATAGCTACTGACCTGTATAAGAATGTGTTGGGCATGTGAGGGAGTCCCAGGCAGTTCTCAGAGAACAAGTCAAAAAATGGGTTAAACAGCAAAATTTGATGGATGGAGGTCAGTAATGAGAGTCGGCAAGAATATGCAGCAAGGGGATGCGCCAATGACAAAGTACATCTAAAGAATAAGAGGGGACAAATATGAGTAAGTGCGGCAGAGGATGTGGTAAGAAAACTAGAGGCCTAGCAATGACTAAGCTGCATGATGCCTGCTGTAGATGCAAGGCATGTAGGTTCTATAAATGTAACTGTGGCAAGCAGGCTAAGAGTGTTCAGACAATTGGCAACTATGAACTTAGTCAGCTCAAAAGAAATCTGAACCGTGAGGTGAACTGAGGGGTGTAAACAGGGTGCTCTGTTCTGTGATAATTAGTGACAACAGTAAGTATTTATAGTGAAAAACAAGTTCTCTGTCGCTAAGGGATAGTAAACTATAAGTAATGTAATTAAATGTCATGCATTAAACTAAATGTTGAGAAATGAAGCAAGCAAGCTGTCTGTCTGACTAAGGGAGAGGCACCAAGAGGAGTCAGGCACCAGGGTAAATGTCAGGCTATCCATCACAAGTAAATGGCATTATTCCTATTTTGTAAGTGCTATCACTGGCTAGCTATGCCACGTGCTGATTAATTGATGCTATCTGTCAGTGCTTGCTGGCAGCATGATGCCAGCTGTTATTTCAGCTGCTGCTGGCACTATCACTGATTGGATCCATCACTTGTCATACGTAGCTATTGGCTAAGGGCTAAAATAGATAAATCATGTGCACCAAGTTCATAACATGCACAGCAAGATGTCCAGAACTGATGCTGAGCCTGCCGTTGATGTGCCTAGCCTGTGTGGGGTCCTATCAACAGATTTACTGGACTTGTTTCTCCTCTTTCAACCCAACACTGTCCTTACTAAATTGTTTGTTATTTTTACACAAAAAGATTTCTTTAGACATCAGCTGACTCACATGCTGACATCTGCTACCATCTGCTGGCATGCAAGCAGACAGCGGGCACTCATGCGACCCCCTTCCATCCTTCCTTCTCTTTCTCCCCAGTGCCATCCTCTCTACTCCCAAAACTACCTAACATGCCATCTCTGTCTGCCACATGCACTCCACTTCCCTCCTCCCCCCCAACCTGATGTCCAATGTCTGCTATGTCTGCTAGCATGCCAGCGGACACCACGCCCCTCCCCTAGGCCTGCATAGGTCTGCAGGGCCTTTTTATGGATGTACGCTGGCATTGGAGGTGGGAAAAGGAGGGAAGGGAAGATGCACAGCCTTGAGTTGCTGCAGGGAAGAAGGGAGAGAGAAGAGAAGTAGAAAATCTTGAGGAGGGTTTACTCATGCCATGACATCTGCTAACAGAGATGTTCACTCAAGAGCTGATGTCTGCTGACAGCTGCTGACACACGTTGATATCTGCTAGTGTCTACTGGCATCCACCAGGCCTGCATGTGCATATATGTGCCTGCCTTTTATTGATCTACTGGACTATGTTATACAGCACATTGTGACACATCTGCAGCTCTGTATTCTATGGCACTGTGGGGACTGCTCTGCTACAGTGTAGCGGACTCTGCTGAAGATGTATGGTATGGCACAAAGCAAGCTCCTGTACAACATATGACATGTACCATTAATACAATGCTGTACCAGCAGTCAGGGGCATAACATGCACCAGAAGTCAAAATAAACATTTAATCATAAGGCTGAAAACTGTAAGCCTCCTAGTAGCAGTTTCAACAAATTATATCTCCAAAAACACCCCAATAAATACACAGACAATACAGAACAAAGGGCAGGGACCAGCTCAAGCTATCAACTCAAGAATAGTCCAACAACTGTTATGGGGAGGGGAAGCATGGGAGCTGGCAGAGGTGACAAAATGAGATCAAATTGTGATGATCTAGATCAAGATCTGATCTGACAATGCCCAATTTGATATGACTGAAAGGGGATGTCAAAAGAGGTAAATGGAATGGTGGCACATGCATTGAATGGAGGAAGGAAGGGATAAATAGAATGGTGGCACTGAAACATGCATTGAATGGAGGAAGAAAGAAATGAATGGAATGGTGGCACTGAAACATGCATTGAATGGAGGAAGAGAGAGATGAATGGAATGGTGGCACTGAAACATGCATCACCAAAATGAAAAATGGAACCACAAATTAGGTCAGGAATACTGGGAGGTCAAGAGCAAAAGTCATGTGATCTGGTAGTCTGTGCACTGGAAAATTAGTATAAATAGTCCAAGTAGAGTAGAGAATAATCAGGCAATTGATAGGCAAAGGCTCAGTGGTTTTCAGGGAGTGAATCACCTAGGCTAGAGTTTATTGAACACCTTTTATTGGAAGTCTATTGGTAGACAAACGCTCAGTGGTTCCCAGAGAGTGAACTACTTAGGCTGGAGTTTATTGAAAATCTTCTTCTGCCCATCAGAATATTTGATATTCTGTGAAGCATCCAATACATCAAGTTTTTATCATCAAGCACCAGTGGGGATTAGAGGTCACTTTCTAAGACTTCAAGAAAGCCTCAGAACTATACTAATACTTGCCCCCAAGTACTACACCATTGTAATGTCTCTATGTGACACTCCAACTTATACTGACAAGTTGGTGCTGCCAGCAAATAAGGTTGAAGTTGTCAGAGGACTCCTTATTTCTTCCTTCCTTCACTCCTTATTCCTTCACTCTTCTTTCATTCATTTTTTTATTTCTTCTGTCATTCTCTTATTTTACTATTTCTATTCTTTCAACACTATTTGTTAGTACTATTCTCAGCCTTTGAGATGCTCTGATTTTTAAGCTATCATTCAGACAAGTGTGGGCCCTTTAGTACCACTTCCAAACTGCTTATATAAGCCAGAGTTTGCCTTTCTAACTTCCAAAGTTTAGAGTTTTCCTGCCTTGTTTGTACAGTTATTTGTTTAGACAATTTTTGAGTTTTTAAGGGTTTGTTATACTGTACAGTTGTTTTCCATGCTTCAGAGGCCCCTGAAGTGTTCACCCTGGCATAGGAAATCTCTAGACTTGTTCTCTTTGGATCTTCCTCTGCCAGGTGAGTAGGTATCATGATATTGTGAGTATATACTCTAATATACTTTGGATCTCTCTCTGCCAGCTGTGTGACTGAGCCATAGCCTCCAGAGGTCACCTTTACAGAAGTTACAATAGTAGTAAGAATGAGAATTCTCTAAATAGTGAAGTTTACAAAGATCAACTATGAGAAAAAAAGAGTACAACAAACTTTTTTTTTTGCTTTGCAAGAGAGATTTGCTTTCAGCAGCAGTAGTGCATTAAATAAATATGAATTTTATAGTTAAGCACATATATATAAAAAGAAAAAAATTGCTCAATCCAAAGCAATGGGCTCTCAACCTTATACCACCATGTGCCCACTAACTCTGGGCACAGCAGATGCATCTAACATGCCTTCCACATCTCAAAACTGTAACTCTAACAGAGTAGAGCCTAACCAGCTCTGGAGCACCCCCCACACACGATAATCTTGAGTTCTAGAACTTAAATATGTCCCCCCAGAGGACAGAACTCTAGAAGGGTGAGCACATCTGAGCTCGCCTGACGTGTGTGCTGCATGCACAAAAATTTTTTTTTTACATGAACGGCCTTTACAAGCTCAGGGTCAGAGCAGATCTAACCAAATCACACCATTGTCTATTTAGGATGGACAAGAAATCTCCCTGTTCTAGGAAAACATGCCAGCAAGAGGGCAAAAGCATGTAAGGAGGACTGGCTCTAAAGCCCCTCTAGGGGGTAATCTACAAGAAAATACTATCCCTGCTATTGAGGTAGAGTGCTGGGGAGTGGCCAGCATAGAGCGTCACCCACAAATGAAGGTGTCCCTGAATTAATAGCAGAATTGTCATGAATATGTCTCTAGATACCGCAATTTAAAAGTGTTATAACTGAGTCTGAAAACATTGAGCCCCACTATTTTCTGTCTTCTAACTCAGATAGTAAATGCTCCAGCTAGACAAACAGAAAAAAAGAGCTCTCACCGCCAGCCCTAAGAAAAAAAAAAAGAAAAGAAACTGTGAAAGAAAAAGACGAAACATATCTTTTCTGCCTGACCTGCCTGGTATGGAGCACTTGGATACGGAAGCACCTGGTCAGTCACCTACAACAAGCCCATCTTCTCCTGTGGTCATCCCACCTAACCTGACAGGCCTAAACATATTGAGACCTCTGGCCGAAGAATCAGATGGAGACACCACTATGATCAATATATCAGCATCCCCCCTGCAGCCTATAAGCACACCACCAGCGGCAGAACCCCTGACAAGTACTCCTGCTGGTGGGACTAGAAGGGCTGACCCTCCATGGATCATAAGCAGGTGTCCCAAGGAGGCAGCAAAAACAGCTACAGGTAGTCTGTGGGGCACACAGTCTAACAAAGCAGCTCTCCCACAAGATTTGAAGAGAATGCCCACCCTGATAGGAGGTTTCCCAGAAATCCATCTCTCTACCCCTCCCTGGTACAATCTCCTCCCTCTGCAGAAGGAGCATTTTGAGGGGTACTCAGAGCCAAAGTTCTGAATTTGGGTGTGGCAAGTGAGCAAAGAGGGCAATCTAGTTGGTGCCAGGGAGTCTGAAAGCTTTGGTGAAGAGTATGACAGGTGAGAGAGCAAAGCTGTCATCACTACAACAGGAAAAGGAAATCACACTTCAAAGAAGGACAGAGTGCCAGAAACCTCCTTACCACTTCCTTGTCTCAGGAATCACGGAGACCGCTGGGAGGATTCTATCTGATAACCCAATCATCTTGACCTCTTCTGTATCGGCATTCATCCTGCAGTATAACCCTCAGGTCCCATGTTTTCTATGCACAATAAAGGGTTTTACACTGAGTATGAGCTCCCCAGAAATGATTGCCAAGGCAGAGCTGAAGGCTACAAAGATCGTCAGGAAAACTCTGATTGTAAATGACCTAACGATTGACTTCGTAAAGGAACAACTTATAAACAACAACTCATCTCAAAATGACATATCCCCTGCAAGAGCCATGCTCAAGGCCTTGGTTGTAAAGCTCTTCAAGATGGATGACACAATAGTTCATTCCAATAAGTTCGGAGCAAAAAAACCCCTATGGAATGTGTATTTCCAATCCACCCCTGACATCGCATGGACAGGTTACTTTCAAATTCTACAACACATTTGAGATGTCACCTTCATCGACATGGACTATGGTAGCACAAAACTGGTCAAGAAAGAAGACCATCTGCACTGTTTCAATTGCAAAGGCGCTGATTACAACCAGCCCCAATGTAAGCACTTCCTGCTCACCAGATGGTTCAGAAGCCAGGACTCAGACAACAAGCTTGAGGAGACTGCGGAGTTTGCTCAGCCCAGCCGTGACGCAAAATCCCATGATAGTGATAAGAAATGGAGTAACAGCCATGAAGAGTTTAGAGGAACAAATAGGTGTGGTTTCAGTATTCTGCATAAGCGTGAATGGCATTGACGTCAACCCCCTTATTGTAGAACTATGTATTGTGCAATGAAACTTTTGTTGAGTTCCGATCCCACAAACTTTGGGTTCTAAAGTTTAGATGAATTTACTGAGCTCTAGGGTGACAGGTAATCTAGACTAACTTCCTGACTGGACCAGGTCACGTCCAGACGGCATCGTATTTATGACAGGTTAGGCCATGCAGCAGCCCTACTGAATCTTAAATACTCTGTATTGAAGATACTACCCAAATCTGACTACCTGACAGAATAGACATTACTTTAACACAACAGGACAAAAACACTGGTTTTGGCTACTGCCCCACCCAGGAGGTAGGGGGTGGTGACCCTACCATTGATCACACCTCTAATGATAACCCGAGACGGTTTAAAAATGAATTGTGGCAATACCCAACATATGAAGGAAATGAATGTGGGAATCAGTCCGAATTAGCAGCGGAGGTCGGGTATCCTCACTCAAACGTCATAATTCCAGAGAGTACCCCAACAGCAGATCAAATTGGCAGTAATCTGGAAAATTGAAATGAATGAGCAAATAATAAGAGATGACTCCTCACAAGACTATATTAATGAGGACGACAACGACGTGCCTGTCCAAGTGCATTATGCGGAGCAGATAAGCAAACAGAGCAAGAGAAGAAAGAATAGAAGAGGTGGTCTAAAAATTGTGACCCTGAACATAAAAGGCGGTGGCTCAAGCTCAACAAGAAAAAAATGGCTGCAGATATGCCAATTAATAAGGGAAAAAAAGATCAATATCTTCACAGTACAAGAAACCCACCTGAGCGAGGATGCAAGAATTAGCCTGAACAACCTATTTAGCAGACAGATCCACATTGAAAGCAGTATAGACCAAGCCAGGACAAATGCTATGGGAGTCGTGTTTGTCATAAACAAAAGGACAATGAAGTGGAAGGAGACAAAAACTATAGACATTATTCCAGGAAGAGCAATACTATTAGAGATTCCTTGGGTTGATGACAAAAAGTTGACCTGCCTCAACTCATATGCCCCAAATGATCACATGGACAATGGAAACTTCTGGAAAAAACTCCAGAGATGCTGGCAAGAAAGGCCAGGACTCCCAAGACTATTGATTGTATTAGGTGACATGAACTTAGTAGAGAATGCAATTGATAGGCTTCCAGCACATCCAGACCCAAGCTCAGCGACAGATGCATTAACGGACCTAAAATCCCACTTTAATCTGGCAGACAGATGGAGGAGGTACAATCCACTGAAAGTGGAATTCACATTCTATATGACAAACAGACCTATATAATTGAGAATAGACAGAATATACATAAAAGAAGACCTACTGAGATATAGCTGGGGCTGGTCAATCAAACACACAGGAATAAACTCAGACCACAGATTAGTCTCAGCAAATATATTGAACCAAAGACAACCCATCATGGGTGAAGGAAGATACACGATGCCCCACAGCCTGGTATCGGAACCCTTGCTGATGACAAAACTACATAAGACAACTGGGCTTAGCGTATGAATGCAACATTGAAGAGAGTATTACAAACCAGAGTGAGACATGGAATCTGCAAATGGTGCACAAAGTTTTCAAGCAGAAGGTCTTCGAGGAAATAAGACAATTTTTGAAGGAACTGAAACCAAAGTTGCTGAAGGAGGAGGCAGCAATCAAAAGAGATCTTCAGAAAGTACTGAATAGGATAGATATTGATGATCACATGAAAGCCACATAGGCTGGAATCTTAGATAAAAGGCTAAAGGATATAGAGACCAGAAGATTCATGAAAGCAAGAGACACAGTTGCCACTGACAACCTAATGTATGGGGAGATGATAACTAAGCAATGGATCACCCAAAATAAGGACAGAAGTCCCAGAGATGCAATCATCACCCTTAAAAAGAGCAGACATAATGCACAAATGCTCAAGAGAAATGGCATTAGGATGGCAGAAATTGCGTGGAGATATCACAAAAATCTCCAGGCACAAGGCGACCCAGTAGAAGGATGTAGATATAAAAGAAGCATCAGAAAAGCACTGAAATATATTGATAAAAAACTTTCCGAAGTGCAAATGAGACTGATGGGTGGCCCAATCAAGGAAGTAGAGATATTGGAGGCCATCAAGGTCATGAAGAATGGAAAAGCTGCTGGTTTGGATGGAATTTTCCTTGAAGTATGAAAAGAATTGTTGAAAAATGATGGCAATGACAGTGAGGACAATGAGGAAGTGTTCAACATTGCAAAATCCTTTGCAGCTGTTTTCAATGACATTTGCAAACATGGCATGATGGGAAACTCTGGTTTTGCAGATGGGTGGTTATGTCTTCTGTATAAGAAGGGTGATAGGACTGAGATAGGTAACTATCGCCCAATTATGGTCCTTAACACGGACTATAAAATTATGACTAAGGTCCTGGCAATGAGGCTAGGAGAGGTAGCACCATCTATTATTCACCAGTCACAAGTGGGGTTCATGAAAGATAGAAGAATAGAGGACCAAACTGAGCTAGCACATATGATGATTGAATAGTGCGAAATCTCGAAGGTTAACGGCATGATAATATGCTGATACGACGCTGTACCAGCAGTCAGGGACACACCATGCACCAGAAGTCAAAATAAACATTTAAATATGGGCTGAAAACTGTAAGCCTCCTGGTAGCAGTCTCAACAAATAACCATCTCTGAAAACATCCCAACAAATACACAGAAAAGTACAGAACAACAGGCAGGAACCAGTTCAAACTATCAGCTCAACAATAGTCTAACCACTGTAATGGGGAGGGGAAGCATGGAAGCTGGCAGAGTAGACGAAATAGGATGAAATTGGGAAATTATTATTCTCATTCAAGATTATAATTTCTCAATTTCATCATCAAATCAGTCAATGTTCGATTTGACAACCACGAGGGGAAAAGAAAAGAAGTAGGGGATGCAGGGAGGCGCTAAAAGAGGAAAGAAGGATCTAGGAATGGGATCAGGCTAAATAGAGCTCAAGCAAATGGGGAAGTGGCAATCTGAAACATCCGGAAAAATGGTGGAACAAGAAGTTGAATGGTGGAACAGATGGCACTGAAACAGGCCTCCCAAAAGGGAAATTGGACTATCAAATATGTTCTGGAAGTGGGAGAGTTTCCGACAAAGAGTCATATGTAGATAGTGGTCTGTGCACCAGAAAAACAGTATAAATAGCCCAAGTTTAGTAGAGAATAGACAGGCAATTGATAGGCAAAGGCTTGGTGATTCCCAGGAAGTGAATCGCTTAGGCCGGAGTTTGTTAAGAAACCTTGACGGGTGGGAATATTATTATTCTCATTCAATATTATAATTCCTCAAAAACCTCGGCGTTTTGCAAAATTATTAAACGCATTCAAGATAATAATTATCCCTTTCGTCGTCAAAGTCAGTGTGAATTCAAGGTCATATTCTACACTAGCAAGCCTCAGAACTATCAAGTAATACTTCTACCAAGTACTACAATGCCTTGACCAGGAGAAAGCATATAATAAAATAGTTCATGCATTCTTATAGGCATTCCTGAAAAAATTTAGCTTCTCAGAATCATTCATAAACATAATAAAATCACTATATTCCAACACTCAGACAACTGTCATATTGAACAGTGAAAAGAGCTGTCCTTTCAAAGTAACTAGGGGGGTATGACTGGATAATCCTATGTCATGCTTGCTGTTTAACATAGCAATAGAATTGCTTGCACAAATGATCCGTGTATCAAAGCTAAAGGGCCAAGTTAGGAAATTATGAAGAATACATAAAGAAAACAATGTTTGCTGATGATACTACAATCTACATGTCTATAAATGACTCCTTCAGCAGGCTCCAAAAAATTTTCAAGAAGTGGTATAAAGTCTTAGGAGCAAACTTTAACATTCCCAAGACGGTGGCTATATCAGTGGGCTCCAAAGCCTTTAGAGAGAACATTATTTGTTTGAGAAAGATGAAAGAGGGGTGTGAAAGCATACCCAATACTGTAAAAATCCTGAATGAAAAAGAGGCAACCAGGCTCCTGGGTACTTTTGTAGGAAATAGAATAAGCGATGCAAGTGTCTGGACTCCTACTATTGAAAGAATAGTGTCAGACATCAAAAGGTGGAAGAAAGCAAGACCTACTCTGGAAGGCAAGAGACTTATAGTTGGAATGGTTGTGGGTGGAAGGTCTCAGTTCTGTACCCATGTCCAAGGCATGCCAAAAAGTATCAAAGAAAAAATAAATAAGATCATCAGAGGTTTTATGTGGGGAGAAGACTCGCACCCAACGGTCAGCATGCAAACCCTGACTCTCCCACATGCTAGAGGTGGGAAGAGCCTGCTCAATCTAAATGCAAGGAATGAAGCAATGGAGATTATAAAAATAAAAAGGTACCTAAGACTGGGCGAAGACAGACCCTGCTGGGCAAAAGTGGCCGATGCAATTATCAGGAGTAAAATAGTAAAAAAGTGGAACATGAAGGATGGCAGAGCATTTGTAAATATGTTTCTGCAGAATATAGATGTGGATGTGAGAAATAGGGAAGACGGCCTTCCCAAGTTCCTACAACAAATGCTAAGTACAGCAAGAAAGCATAAAGTCGCATTCCAGGCACTGGCTCTCAGCGCTGACCTAAAAGAAAAAATGCCAGTGTGGTTCCATATTGGCCTCTGTGATGAGAAAAGCATAAAATGGAATGCAGGACCAGCAATGTGCCTAAGAGATGTGCACAATGTGGTGTCAGTGGGAGACATGATGAAAGTAGCAAGGGATACAAATGTAGAAGAGAATGTTCACTACAAACAAAGAAAAAACTGCGTGTGCCCACCATGTAAAGAATATAGGAGTGCCAGTTGCTTGAATCCCCACAAGTGTGGTGAGTATTCAAAAGAGATCCTAGAAAAACTCAAAGAAAGGTGGGATCCCACAAAAATCTATATAGAATGGGACAACCGTTTCGTGGGAATGATGGATTAGTCAGTTTTGACAGTTTCTGACTAAGGCTGACAAATACTTGCCTTTTTTGTTTGTTTTTTGGTCTGTTTTTCAGTAGAAAAGAAAAAAAAAATATTATTTAATGGAAAAGAGTGTATATTGAATATTTAAATGTACAATATCTCTCGGACACATGTGGAAGGTATCCGGAGTGTGTGAATGTGGCCGAGGCCAAAACGCAATTTAGTGGACACCAGTTTTCACGCCTTGCGCATTTTTAAACCAAACAGTATCAATTTTTCCACGGTTTCAACGTTATAGTGAGTAAACTACACTACAAAGTAAGTGTTGATTGATTGATTGATTTACAAATATTAATAACTATTCTTATAGCAACGCTTCGAAACTCGATTACAAAGTAAGTATTGATTGATTGATTGATAGATAGATATTAATAAATGATTGATCTAGCTACAACTTTGAAATTTGATTACAAAGTAAGTATTGAC
>QGOA01008172.1:0-19614 GCA_003313075.1 Termitomyces sp. MG16
AGCTCCTCCTGTGGCCATGACGGAGCTCGATCCTAATATCATGCCGATTCCTCTTCGTGTGCAGCGCATTTTCAATGCAGGCTGGTCCATGTATGTGCCCCTTGATGCTCTTACGACAGCCGCATGCCACCATGCCCTTACAGCTATGAATCGTCAGGGTGATTCTTTGCTTTTACTCACTTCTGGCGGTGAAATTCAGGTCTCCAGCTCCTGCTTCGATCAGAGTAAGGAGCGTTCCCTCACGGCCTTTGAATTCATGCAAGCTTCTTCCACGCTTGTTTGGGTCATTTGAAATTGCTTAAAGGCAGGCCCCGAAGGTCAGATCGGAGGGCCCACTGCCCACGCAATTGCGGACTGCTTTCAGATTCACTATGAGCGCATACAGCGGCGCCAGGACTTCAGCGAAAACTTTCCGGTCTACCTTGCGTATGACATTTTTCTTCGCCACGCATACTTGCAGTCTCAGGGAAATCTCTGAATGGATGTGTGGCACAAGCTAGTGTTTGAACGGAAGTTTAATGACTATATGCAGGATCGCATACATCGTTCCATGGGTTTTCAATCAGATCTTCTGTTTAGTGATACTGCTCCATCCGCTACTTTACAGTCCTCCTCCTCTGCAGGTGCTTCCTCCTCTTCTAATCAATCCTTTCGTGAGTCGGCGGAAATCCTCCTCCTCGAGCCGTGGCAAACATCGTGCAGGCTACAATGCCAGTTCTCGCGGTCCCAACAAGCTTGCCCGCTGCATGGTCTGTGGTGACAGTGGCCACCGCTTCACTTCCTGTTCCAAAACCGGCCACATCCTTCGGAAAGTTGACGGTCGATTCACCAATTCAGAAGGGGCAACTTACTGCTTCGCCTTCAACGGCCCTAACTCATGCACCGTGGGAGACTGCCCTCATCGCCACGCCTGCTCCCTCTGTGCCGGAGGACAACACTCTGCACAAAACTGCGCTGCGCAATAAGTTCTTTCCCGTTTCTATGCCTTTGAATGCGGACCGCATTGCATCCTTACTCTGTGATACCAATTCCCTTGACCGCTTCTCTCATATTATACATGGTCTATGATATAGTTTCTCTCTAGGTCTTGAGACCTTTACCTTAAGCGCTACCTTCTCTCCGCCTAATCATTATCGTGATGCCTCCCACCACACATTCGTTTTAGATAAGTACAATAAAGAGCGCCTTCTGGGCCGTGTCTCCGAGGAATTTCCACCTGAGTTGGCAGAGCGCTTATTTGGCCACTATCGCTCTGCCCCTCTCAACGTCATTGAGCGCACCCCTGGGAAAATGTGAATTACTGTTGACCATTCTTTTCCAAGAAATAATCCACTCATTCCTTCAGTAAATTCTCACATTGATACGAAGCGATTCCAGTGCGACTGGGGTACCTTCTCTGCTTGCTGGATGCTCATTGCAGATGCCCCTGCCGGTACTCAAGTGGCAGTATTCAACGTCGAATCTGCTTTTCGCATTATTCCGACTCGACCTGAGGAGCGTCTCTTTACGGCACTACGCATTGGGGACAATATCACCTTTGATCATAGGCTGAACTTCGGCATCTCTCCAGCCCTCGGCATATTCGGATCTGTCACGGATACTATGGTATTCATATTCCAGTCAAAAGGCATTGAGGCACTCTTGAAATGAGTTGACGATTTCATTTTTTTCCAATATTTACACCACAAGGACGATGGCTCGTCATTCTACAGCTACTCAGAATCATTGATCTGGGACATTGCCAGGGATGTAGGCTGGCCTTGGGCCCCTGAGAAATTTGTCCCGTTCTCCTCTTCTTTCACTTATATCGGCTTTCAATGGTCAATAGACAATAAAACGGTCTCCCTTCCTGCAGCAAAACGTGATAAATACCTATCCAAGCTATCTTTGTGGACTCTGGGTTCCTTCGTCAGCCTACAGATGACAGAATCGATCATAGGCACGTTGAATCATGTTACACTCGTTGTTCCTGCTGGACACTCTCATCTTCCAAGTTTGTATAAGTTCCGATCAGCTTTCACCACCGACTCTCCACCTTGGCAGAAACATAGGATAACACCCGCAGTTATGACGGACATTAACTGGTGGATAGATACCTTACAGCAGGACTGTTTGCTTGCGATATACAGACCTCCTTCACCTCTTGACATCATTCTTCACGTTGACGCATCCACCTCTTGGGGCATCGGTTTGAGTCTGGACGGGAAGTGGCTGGCCTGGAAGCTACTACCGGGTTGGATGACAACTGAGCAAAACATTGGATGAGCAGAAATGGTGGCCATTGATCTCGCCGTTCGCACACTTATTACGGCCAAGTATAGCAATTGTCATATCATTATCCATTCAGATAATTCAGGCTGCGTCGGTGCTCTCCAGGCAGGTCGCTCTCGGAATTCTGCCTCCAACTTCATACTGCGTAACATAGTTTCTAGCTTTCAAACGCATTCCCTGTGGATTACAACTTCCTGGATCCCTACGGCTGATAACCTTGCTGACGCACCTTCCAGAGGTATTTTTCCTTCTCGAAAACTTCTGTACCCTTTTCCTCCTTCAATTCCTCATTACCTAAAATCCTTAATATCACCTAGTATTGGCCACTCCATGTTACCTCCGGATTAACGGACATTTCATTTTATGACACACTCGTTACAGATTACTATACCCGTTACATCCTACAAACATACGTCTTTACAACGTCCTACATACATGCATCTTTACAAGCGGACTTTAAAAGATGTCTGATTACAACACAGAATAACGGCGATGCATATATTCATAAAAACGTCTTCACACTTGCATCCGGCGACGCATATATTCATAAAACGTCTTCACACTTTCATCAATGCTCTACCCATTCAAAATATTCAATCTGTCTTCCTATTCTTCATTGCCTTGGCTTGTTTTTGGGGACAGGTTCGACTAGGGGAATTCCTCCCATTATCGGAAAAGAAGTTCGATTCATCACTATATCCCTCTTGGGATGATCTGAAACCCCCAACTACTTTATCGGGCTCTCGCACACTACATCTTCCGAATACAAAAATGGGCGGTTGTCGCGGTGAGGATATCATTCTCTCAAGACAAGATCATATCGACCCTATCAAAGCTTTGACTCTTCATCACGCTACAAATTTCAGTTCATCATCTCAGAGTATCACTTCATATCGAAGTGCATCCGGTTTCACTGTCTTAACTCAAAGAAAATTCTTGGGCCAGATCAACGCAATACTGCGACAAAGCAAATTTCCAGTCATTTCTGGTCACTGCTTTCGAATCGGTGGTACAACACATCTCCTACTTGCAGGTATCCCGCCAGACATTGTCAAAATTCTGGGTAGATGGGCATCTGATGCCTTCCTACGGTACTGGCGCCACATCGAACTAATCGCTCCACTCTACATTGAATTTCTTACTCCTATAATGCAAAATGCAGGTCTTCTACGACATTTCGCTTCCTAAGGGGGTTATCGGCTCGATACACAATCGTCTCCAATTTTGGGTCTCCTATTCGCCAATGTCACACCCCCTCTGGTTCGCGTTTCCGAACGCGGGTCTGATACCCACACTAGACTTCAGTGTATCTTGATATCGATAATGTATTTCATTTTCAATTACTATACGCTATACATGAGCCGGACCTCAGACTGTGTGAAATGACAGTCTGCAAAATGGAGGAACGGGATGAATGCGGAACACGTTTTAAACAGATGAGTCACGGTCACATGTCTTAGGACATCTTTACTTCTACCATCATCTACAGCATCACAACTCGTGTACTACTTTGCGATAAACTTTTCCTTTACCCACCATCCCACTCCTACAATCACTACCCAATATCTCCTCCAGCATACATTCATATGGACATTAACTTTCTATCACACATTTCTACTTACATTATCTGATCTCGATATCCTAAAGTCGTGCCATCTGCGGGTCCCCTATTCGCCGATGTCACACCCCCTCTGGTTCGCATTTCCAAACACAGGTCCGATACCCACACTAGACTTCAGTGTATCTTGATATCAATAATGTATTTCATTTTCAATTACTATACGCTATACATGAGCCGGACCTCATTGGACGTACTCGCCCCAACTTACTGTGCATGCTTTGCTCTGGTATCTACGCAATTTGATACTACACCGGAGGTCTTCCATGATATGCCCAGTCCAACCCGCCTTATTGATTGCGCTGTCAACTGCCTCAATCTTATCCCATCCCTGTTCTGGGATAACATCTGGTAGGTAAGTCGCCGAAAATGTCTGTCTGGACGTCAAGCGGGGAAGGTAGGGTGAAGACGTGTGTGAAATTGATCCCATTGAACGATCATGAACTGATCATGATCAAAACTTGACACACACATTGTTTCACACAGTCTGAGGTTCGGTTCATGTGTATTGTGTAGGAAATTAGAATGAATACGTTATCACTATCAAAGTACTCCAAAGTCTGGTGTGGGTATCGGACCCGCGTTCAAAAACGCGAACCAGAGGGGGTGTGACATCGGCAAATAGGGGATCCAAATCAAAGACGATTGCGCATCGACCAAGCTGATAACCCCCCTAGGAAGCGATGTGTCTAAGAATGCCTGCTTTTTGCATAATTGGAGTTAAGAATTCGACGTAGAGAGGAGCAATTATTTTGATATGTCGCCAGTAACGTAGGAATGCATCAGAAGCCCATCTTCCCAGGATTTTAATGATGTCAGGAGGAATGCTGGCGAGTAGCAGATGAGTAGTTCCGCCTATTTGAAAACAGTGACTGGAGACGACTGTGAACTGATTTTGTCTCAATATGGAATTGATTTGGGCTAGGAATTTTTGTTGCATTAGGATAGTGAAGGAACCTGATGCATTCCGATATGAGGCTATGTTTTGAGAAGAGGAGACAAAGTTTACAGAGTGATGAAGTGCCAACGCATTGATAGGATCAATATGATCTTGTCTAGTGAGAATGATGTCCTCTCCACGACAACTGCCCAGTTTAGTATTGGGAAGATGTAAGGTGCGAGATCCCGCGGATGTAGCTGGTGGTTTAAGATTGTTCCACGAAGGAAACAAGGAGGTATCATACTTGTTTCCAGAGAGGGGGAGAAATTCACCCAACTGGATTTGTCCCCAGAAGCATGCCAGTGCAACGAAGTATATACACCTGTCCAAAGGGGAAGACCAGTCAAGATTATGTTCTAGGCACACAAGCATGTCCCTGGAGACAGGGGGTCTTTTTGGGTGGAAGGAGGACAGCAGGCGACGATTCTCTATTCCTTTGATGACGTACTCGAGTTGTTGGCCGCCATAATAAGAGTAGCCGTTCTCGATGTGCCATGCTCAGATACCATTGCATTTGGCAGAAACAGATTTGCCTGCAAGGCAGCCCACAAACGACACAGCAAATTTGCATAGTAATGTCTCCAAGGCCAGTAAGACTTTGTATGATGGAATTGCGTTGATGTGGCAGTAGTCCAAAAATTGATGGACAGAGTTTGAATACTTTTTCCGAGTGGAGGGTTTCCATGCATCTCAAATGACTCCCCTGACCCTAGCAGTCTGATGCAGCCTGTATGGATGTGTAGTGTCACTTTGTCGTTGTTTCTTTTGTCCTATTTCAGAAGTGCGAAGTTGTTGAAGGGATAGCAATGGTCGGTGCAGGATTGAGCTGGGGTGTCGCAAATGTGTTATACAATTGTAATGAGGTAATCAGAAGTGTGTTGCATTGAGGAATGGTATTGAATTGGTCTGTAGTGTTGGCAGTAAAGAGAACACTGGTGCTAGTTTGCTCTGCGGCAAGAGCGGAAATGTATAGAGAGGCGAGAGTATGAATTGTGTGAAAAAATGTTCCAGAGTGTGTGATCATGGATGCTCAGCAATAATGGGTGTGTATTCTCACTTAAAAGGTATCGAGGTGATGGCGTAGGCAAAAGAAAAACGAAGATGATGACTAATCTCAAGTTGAAACGTTAGTTTCAGGACAATGTATGCCATTGGATTGCTCTTATTAAGATAGTAACATAGAATATGGAATGCTGGGTGATATAAAGGATTTAAGGTAACGAGGAATCACAGGTGGAAAAGGAAAAAGTAGTTTTCGAGAAGGAAAGAGACCTCTGGATGGAGCATCGGCAAGATTGTCAGTGGTGGAAATCCAGGAGGTTGTAATCCACAAGGAGTGACTTTGGAAATTTGCGACGATGTTCCACAAGATGAAGTTGGATGCCGAATTCCTAGAGCGGCCAGCTCAAAGAGCACCGACACAACCCGAGTTATCCGAACAAATGATGATGTGACAATTGTCGTATTTTGCTGTTATGAGTGTGTGAATGGCAAGATCTATAGTGACCATTTCCGCCCACCCAATGTTGCGTTCAGTTGTCATCCAACCTGGTAGTAGCTTCCAGGCCAGCCATTTCCCGTCTAGATTCAAACTGATGCCCCATGAGGTGGAAGCATCAACATGAAGGACAGTGTCGCGAGGTGGAGGAGGTCTATATATAGGCAACAAACACTCTTGTTGCAATGCTAAGGAAATCTGAAGTCATAGACTGATCTGCTGCTGGATTTCCCAGATTGCTATCCACTGACAGAAGTTCAATATCTGTTTGATATTTGAATTGTGGAAACTCTTGCTCCTGAATATCTTTTTTCTGCTTGTAGTTCTTGAGAGTCTTGACCCTGACCTTCTCTCAATAACAGTTTGCATGCAATGAATTGTGTTGGATATAGAAATACTCTTCAGAATCCAATATGTTCATTGGTTGAAAATACTTATCATTTCATATTTCAGGTTAGTGAAATGGATTGGAGTAGTGCATGTGGCAGGAACATCTGCAACAGAATATTCTTGACTCAATGCAATTATAGCATCACCATCATGCAAGATGATGGTCAGGACAAGCAAGGCAAGCAGTAACCTCATCCATTGATTCATGACCCAGCAATATAGTACTTAGTTGCAAGTATTACTATAGTTCTGGGGCTTTGTTGAAGTCTTAGAAATTTGCCTCTAATCCACACTGGTGCTTGATGATAAATTGGAAGTGTTGATGAAAAGTTACTTCCCAGAATATATATGATACTCTGAAATGTAGAGGTGTCTTAACAAACTCCAGCCTAAGTGATTCACTTCCTGAGAATCACTAAGTCTTTGCCTATCAATTGCCTGGTTATTCTCTGCTCTACTTGGGCTATTTATACTAATTTTCCAGTGCACAGACCACCAGATCACATGACCTTTTGCTCTTGACCTCCCAGCATTCCTGACCTAATTTGTTGTTCCATTTTTCATTTTAATGATGCATGTTTCAGTGCCACCATTTCATTCATCTCTTCCTTCCTTCATTCCATTCATCTTTTCCTTCCTTCATTCCATTCATCTCTTCCTTCCTCCATGCACTTTCTGTGCCACCATTCCATTCATCTCTTCTATTCATCAAAACATTCCAATCTGGTTATTTGTAGATCAGATCTTCCATTGATCCAGATCACTCCAGATTGATGCCAATACACTCTATTTCCCAGCTCCATGCTTCCCCTCCCCATAACAGTGGCAGAATTATTATTAAATTGATGGCTTGAGCTGGTTTCTGCCCTTTGTTCTGTACTTTTTGTGTATTTATTGGGGTATTTTTGGAGATACAATTTGTTGAGACTGCTATCAGGAGGCTTATGGTTTTCAGCCTTATAATTAAATGTTTATTTTGACTTCTGGTGCACGTTGTGTCCCTGACTTCTGGTACAGCATTGTATCAGCAGTCCATTGAGCAACTGTGGAACATAGTTGATGAAGTTGTTAAGATAATCTGCTGGTGTCTATGCATAAATTTGAATAATTTGCTCTCAATAATACTATAAATACAAATCACCTTTACATGCTTTATAGATATGGGAATTGTATCATCTACATCATCTACCAATGGATTATTGTCAAAGTGTGCAAAGTTATCATCATCTGGCAATGCCACAGGTGGTGCACCAGTTACAATGGGAATGGACCCAGTGGTAGCCATTCTGTGATGAGGACTGGCAACTCTCATGTGTTGTGAGTGAGGCTTATCTTTTTCTCAGTAAATGAGATGAGGTCTCTTTTCCTGATGACTGTTGTTTTTGGTTGCTTGCATTTCTTGAGAGAGTTCAGGTGCATGATTAAATATCTATGGCCAGGACCTGGGGCCAGTGCATTAAGTTGTATAACCAGGGCTGAGAAGATGTCAATGTTGATTCTGCAGCTTAGCATGTCTTTGGAGTCTGCTAAGTTGCAGTCTCATTTCCTGCATACTGAAACTTGTACTCATCACCATCAATGGTCCAGACAGTGTGGCCAAGAGCACTCCTGTCAGGGGACTCCTCATTTCTTCCTTTTCTCACTCCTTATCTCTTCACTCTCCCTTCATTCATTCTTGTTGGACTTGACTGGTCCTTATTGGGTCTCCGCATCTGATCAATCATGTGATCATTTGCTACTTTGCTCGTTTGGCCATGTTTTACAGCCTCAGTTGTCTCTCACTAATGAACGCGACACTGAGGCTGTAAGTCATTACTCTCTGTGTGTCAAATGCATATACTTATAAACCGTAACATTACACAGTTTTCTCTTTGATTGTGTCTATATAGGTGCAATAAAACTCAGTTGTCTCTCACTAACGCAACACTGAGGCTTTTTCTCTTTGATTGTGTCTATATAGATCTGGGACTACAATTCTCTTATTTCTTCTGACATTATTTTATTTTACTGTTTCTATTCTTTCAACACTATCTGTTAGTACTACTCTTAGCCCTTGAGGTGCTCTGGTTCTTTAGCTACCATTCAGACAAGTGTGGGCCCCTCAGCACTGCTTTCAGACTGCTTATATAAGCCAGAGTTTGCCAGAGTTTGCCCCTTATTTGTGCAATTGTTTGTACAGGCAATTTTTGAGTTTTTAAGGTTTTGTTGTACTGTACAGTTGTTTCCCATGCTTCAGAGGCCCCAGAAGCATCCAACCTGGCATAGGGAATCCCTAGGCTTGTTCTCTTTGGATCTCCCTCTGCTAAGTGAGTAGCTATCATGATATTGTCAGTATATATTCCAATACACTTTGGATCTCCCACTGCCAGCTGTGTGACTGAGCCACAGCCTCTAGAGGTCGCCCTTACAACTCCTGGATAAAGTGTCTCAGTTTGCTACAGAGCAGGCAGAGCCCCTTGCTCCTCCTATATTCCTTGGTCTCCTCTAGTATGGCAACTCAGAGATGACCTATGTTATGAGCTTGGTCCTAACCATCTTAGAATAAGTGTGAAGTACTGTATAGTTGCACTGTGCTGATGCATCATGCTGCAGCAGGGGAATCTTTTGACTTGTTCTCTTTGGATTTCCCTCTTCCAGGTGATTAATTATTCTCTTCCATGTATAGTAGCCTGTCTAATATACTTTGGATTTCCCTCTGCCAGCTGTGTGATTAGCCACAATCTCCAGAGATCACTATTACAGATAGTTCTGTCAGATCCTTCCAGACCTTTTCAAGCCTTTCTCTTCTTCTGTGACCTTCACTTTCTTCTTTTTCCTTTGAAACCAGCATACATGTCTGTTTCACAAGAATACAATGATTATATTTTGGTGGTTTGGAAGAAAAGGGTTGGCATATCTGCAATCATGCCTGTCTGCACCATCTGGGTAATGGTTTGGTAGTTGGCATGTCTCTAGTGCCAGGTATCTATGTCAGAAGAGGCATAGACTGTAAAAGCATGTTTACTGATGACATTAAGTGCATAGGAGTTTTGTTTTAAGAGGAGAGTGCCAGAAGCAATTGGAGAACTGTTGCTGTTTCTCAAGGTCACTTCATTGGGCAGCACTTCCAGCTTGGTCTAGGTTGCAGGTCATGATGGACCTAATGTGGGAAAATGATTTTTCTGATAAGACAGAGAATACAGCAATAAACTTTAGGAGGTTCTTTGTCACCTCTTCTGCATCAGAAGTACAGTACTGGCACATGCTCCTGACTAGCATGCACTTTGCAGCTCTAAACTGCTTTAACTCTGGTCACATCTTAGAACTCCTAGTTATTGACTCCACCTCATTTCCCTTGCTTACTTTGTTTACCTCAACCCTGGACTAAGTCTTTCAATCCCCAACTTGCTCCTTTTTGCCATCTCAAGCCCTGGGACATGTCCCAGAGCACTAGACACCCTGAGTTCATTTAGTTCAGCACTTGAGTCTGCATTGTAAGGGTGTTGCTCTACTTGGAAGGCTGCCAAGTCAGCAATACCTGACAGCCTTATCCAACATCTTTGTTGCCCCCCCCCCCCAACTATACTGTATATGGTTGCTACTCACAACCAAATGTTTTGTATATCTGGACCCCCTATTGTCAACATCTACCTGTATATACAAGACCTGTCCATCTAATCCTTCCCTCCCTATCTCTACAATGTATTTGATTCTATGTGTCTGTTAGAAGTGGATACCTAAGAAACATGGAGGTTATTCCTCAGTCTTCGTACACAGTGACTCTATTTGCATACCTAAGAAACACGGAGGTTATTCTACGGTATGCATAAGTCTATTCGTCCATAGTTCTGTAGGTAAATTTGTACACTCACCCTCAGTCTTCGTACACAGTGACTGAGGGTGATGTCGCTCCCGTCCGCATCACATACTCTCATATTTTCCATACGACCCTGACCGTGACCCTGACTACCTCAGTGCGCACGGTGTTTATGACGCGAGATCTCAACAGTGTCAACATCACAATTATATTCTTGATATTGGAATGTCATGGTGGAATGTTTGAGATTCCTGAAATTTGGAAGTCCAGAAAAGGAGCAGTGAGATTGGAACTCGTGGCCTGGGCATGGTGGAGTTTGAGATTCCTGGAATTTCAAAGTGCAGAAAATGGGCAGCAAAATTGGAACTGGGAAGGAGGAACATGGCCCGGGAATGTCAGTTAGGAAGTCCGGAAATCACAGGGAGACATTGGAACATCAAGGAACCTTGCCCTTGGAACTTCAACACCTGCCACTTCCAACTTCCAACCAAACCAAACAAGAAGACTTACGTATTGAGCCATGAGATCCTCGACCGATCCCGTTCCACATTTGGGGTTGGGAGGGGTACCTCTGACCTCCAAGGGCTTATAAGGTCCCGCGTGACGGCAGAAGGTGCTGCCGAGGGTGTACATAATTATCTCATGAACCTGGGTTTCCAAATAGTCATCTCAAGGAACCCTGAGTTTCTCCCAGAAAGAACTTTATCGCTTCTGTAGGCTAGTGTTTACGTGTGTACCGTGAAAACAAACACAGTATTCTTCTGGAACTCCGGTAAGCGTGGTTAATGATTATGGAAGCCTGACGGACTCCAGCCATCAAAGTTGCATCATCAAAGTCTGATGGAACAAAGTGTACGAATATAGAACGGACATGTCAGCCTTTAAACCATAAGTCGTCCTGCGAAGTTGCGACTTATAACTAGGAGTCTGACGTGACTCAAATTAGGATCCAGGTAGAAGAAAGTTTCTTTGAGCCCGATGATGTCGTTTTTCCGTCGTGGGTACAAGATATACTTATGGACTTATACTATCTCCTACACTGCCTCAGGATCAATTTTCAACAGTGCAGTATCCATCTGACTCGATCTACATCCATCCGCTCCTTGCCGGGATCGATGCTGTGGTCCGATTATAAATTGCTACGTTGTCCCTGACCATGTTTCACAAGAACTTCAATGGCAGGCAGAATCTATATTGAATCACTCCTTCAACTTGTCAACTCCTCTGCTCGCGATGCATTAACTCAGTATGAAAAGCATGGACTTGATGCCCCCCTCTTATCTTCGACAGCCTCGCACCCTCTTGATATGTGCGAATCTTTGGAGCTTCGCAAGGCAATACGAATACTTGAAGGTGCTTGTGAGCAACTCTGCACAGCGCTCGCTCCCCCCATTCATACAATTGTAAACGTCAGTCAAAATCTATCTCTCGACATTGGCGTGGTATGATGCCTCAGTTTCTAGAAGGGTCAAAACCTTGACTGGCTCTGTCTTTTGGTAGCAATCGAAGCAAAGGTGGCTGACGCTCTCTCTGGTCATGATGAAGGTGTGCATGTGGATGATTTGTCAAAGTCCATCAAAATCGAAAGTGGAAAGCTCGCCCGGATTCTTCGAGCTCTTGCCACAAAGCACATATTTCTGGAGGGTAAGTTCCATCCAATCATCATGCAGTTAATAACCTGATCTTGTTGACCCAAGTTAAACCTGATGTGTTTGCAAACAATCGACTTTCTTTGGTATTACTATCATCTAGCGATGTCGCCTGCTTGACTATATGTCACACCACCTTGGCACCACGGGCAGGTTCTATACTCTACGACAACCTATCTGATCCAGAATATGCCTCGTCTTATGATCCTAAAGATTCCCCCTTCATGCAAGTTGTCAAAGGGGAAAGGATAGATGGTACATTTTTTGACTGGCTGAAAGCACATGTAAGCATGCGGTCGGTTACTGTTTTGTATACATGTCTGATGTTGACTTCTAGCCTGAGAAAAGAGAGGTGTGAACGAAGCGTTCAGGCAGGTGCAGAAATGGTTACTTTTTGACAGACCTTTGGACGTGCTATGGTTGGTTTGGGGCAGGTGATGGGTTCTTTGTCTGTATTGCACCGTAAGCTTCAGCTTCCATTCTATCCTTAGATCCTAATGAACAATGATCTTCTCTAGACTTTCCTTGGTCAGACTTCTCCACTGTGTGTGATGTTGGCTCGGGGGTGGGGGCATTCTCGTTACCTTTGGCCAAACTCTTTCCGCAGTTGAAGATAACTCTATTTGATCTCCCAGACACAATAGGACATGCCATAGAGGTTTTTTATTGAAACTTTGTCTCCTGCTGCTGTCAAGATTGTAACACCAGTCTCCTAGCATTGGACTCGAAATTTTCCTAAAGCCAAAGCTCATAATCAAGTTGAATTTGTTAGTGGAGACTTTTTCGATAGTATTCCTATTGCAAACCAGGATATTTATTATGTAAGTCTTGCATGCTTGGTTGAGTAATTTTATTCACTCTTTTCCAGTTGAGGAATATCATTCATAACTGGCCAGATTTCCAAGCTCGTCAAATCCTGGCTTCTGTCCGGAAAGTTATGGGGCGTAAAAGCCGGCTTTTGATTCGTATGTCATTTATCTGAGAGTAAAAGTGGCTTATTAATGTCACATTCTTAGATGATTATGTTCTTTCACACGTCAATCAAACAGAATTGGAAGCAGCCAGAGTCAGGCCTGTCAGTAGCTATCATTCACTCCGCAGATGAAGACTAAATATTTACAGGCTCCATATCCCCTTTTGCCTAATTATGGTGCTGGGTCTGCAAGGATGTACTATCAGGACATGACTATGCTGATCATGTATGTTTCAAAAGAAAGAACTCTTGATGAGTCTGTTACTCTTGCGTAAGCCAACTTTGATGTAAGGCTCTGTATGTCTGTCTATTCATGAATTTGCATAGATCTAGTGTTGGCTTGAAACTTGAAAAAGTTTGGGACTTGGCGGAGTCTTCACTTCTGGAATTTAAAGCAGCAGATTAAAGTTATAAAAATGTAACAAAGAACTGGAGATTGGATGTGTATCAAGCATGCAACAAAGTGATATTGAATATATATATTACTGTTTTAATCACAGAGGGAAAATTATCCTTCAAAAAATTAAGGTCTAGGTGTGTACACTGCTAATAACCCTGTGAATTTTCAGACAATCCATTGTAATTTTTGGCTTTTTTGACTGGCCCATTGCAAGGAAAGAGTTAAATGTCTGACTGTTGGACTATCAGCCACCTTCTAATATTCATTTTACTTACAAACATTTACCAGATAATAACATAGAGATGCAGATGTGTTGCCAAGACACTTGTAAGTCTAGCTTATCTGTTACCATGCCTTCCAGCTAATTCTCAGAGTATAAACATTGCAGACTTCAGGCTTGGCCCTCTCAGGGAAATGATATCACTCTTCTATAGAGCAGCTGCCAGTAGGCTCAGCTATAGAACACTTCCCCCTTTCACAGGATCCTCCAACAGCTTCACAGTTGTTGTATAATTCTCCACAAATCAGTGGTAAAAATTGCAGAAGCCCAGGAATTGGTTGACATGTCACAAGTTCCATGGGATTGGCCAGTCTGTGATACCACTGACCTTCACTGGGTCCATCTCCACACAACCAGGTGAGATCTTCAGGCCCAGATAGTCCACCTCTGTTGTTCTGAAGCAACACTTCTCTGGCTTGAAAAACAGGTCCACCTGCTTAAGACGTTGCAGGACCTCTTGAATATGCACCTCATGCTGATCCAGGTCTTCTGAAAAGATGACAATGTCATCCAGGTACAGGACCACATACATGTTGACCAAGTCATGAAACAAGTTGTTGACCATGTGCTAGAATGCTGCCAGGGCATTGCGTAAACCAAACTGCATGACCAAGAACACAAACTGGCCATAACACATCCAGAACAATGTTTTCCACTCATCACCCTCATGGATCCACATGTTGTAATACCCCCAGCACATGTCCAATGCCATAAAAACCTTCACCACCTTCAGCCAATCCAGCAACTTGTTTGTCAATGGAATGGGATATGCATCTGGCCATGTGTCAGGGGACTCCTCATTTCTTCCTTTTCTCACTCCTTATCTCTTCACTCTCCTTCCATTCATTCTCTTATTTCTTCTGACATTATTTCATTTCACTGTTTCTATTCTTTCAACACTATCTGTTAGTACTACTCTCAGCCCTTGAGATGCTCTGGTTCTTTAGCCACCATTCAGACAAGTGTGGGCCCACTCAGCACCGCTTCCAGACCGCTTATATAAGCCAGAGTTTGCCAGAGTTTGCCAGAGTTTGCCCCTTATTTGTACAAGTGTTTATGTAGGCAATTTTCGAGTTTTTAAGGTTTTGTTGTACTGTACAGTTGTTTCCCATGCTTCAGAGGCCCCAGAAGTGTCCAACCTGGCATAGGGAATCCCTAGACTTGTTCTCTTTGGATCTCCCTCTGCCAGGTGAGTAGCTACCTTGATATTGTCAGTATATATTTCAATACACTTCGGATCTCCCTCTGCCAGCTGTATGACTGAGCCACAGCCTCTAGAGGTCGCCCTTACAACACCCCTGCCAGACCAGGAGGTCATTTGGAAGGATGTGGCTCAGGCAAAAGTGTGCTCAAAAATTGACCTGACTGATGTATATGAGCAGGCGTGCATATGTACTTCAAACATACACAAGATGCTGTTTGCATCACCCATGGGGACATTTGTGAGTAATATTATGCAGATTGGCAACTGTAATGCACCAGTAATGTTTCAGAGGCTGATGACCTTGATATTTTGAGATGTCATTGGGAAGTTCATGCATGTATACTTGGATGACATATTTATATTTTTGGACTCCACTGCAGAGCATGAGGACCATCTCAAGGTCGTGTTTGAACAACTCAGAGAGAACAGATTGTACCTTAAAATAGAAGAAGTGTGAGTTGTATGCAGAGACAATCAACTGTTTAGGTCACATAATAAATGACCAGGAGATCCACCCCAACGCAGATAAGATTGATAGGATTTGGGAGTGGCATGTACCATAGAATTACAATGATATACAGCGCTTTGTAGGGTTGGTAAACTATATTGGCACTTTCTTGCCAGACATATTGGCATATACGGGGCCGCTGATGGCCATGACTTTGAACAGAGCTCCATTTCACTAGTGACCACTGCACCAGCAGTGCTTTGAGATGATCAAACAGATTTGTGCCAAGATGCTGGTGTTGTGTCCTATTGATTCTAGGCAGGATAAGCCTATATGGCTCATTTGTGATGCAACCAAGACTGGAGTCAGGGCCATGTATGGGCAAGGAGCATTGTGGCAGACTTGCTGCCCTGCCAGGTTTATGTCAAAGAAGTTCATGGCGGTGCAGCAGAACTACGCTGTACATGAGCTGGAGACACTGGCCATACTGGAGGCCCTACTGAAATGGGAGGACAAGTTGATGGGATATAAGATACACATTATTACCAACCATAAAGCTCTTGAGTTCTTCACAACACAAGTGCACCTGTCACTGTGGCAACACTGCTGAGTTGATTATATGTTGAGGTATCAGTTCAATATTATGTATGTGAAAGGCAAGCTGAACAAGATTGCTGACTGTTTGTCCCACTATTTCAAGAGTGATATAAAGGAGGATGTATATGATAAGTACAAGTATGTCCAGGTGGACAGGTGCATGGATCCAGATGGGGAGGACTTGCCCATTCAGAGATACAAGGAGATAAAGGAGCATGTTATTGAAATCTGGGCCATGCATGTTCAGGAGGAGGCCAGGCGCAGTCAGCACCTACAGGACTGGCAGGAGCAGCGTGAACTAGAGGCATGCAATATGGCACGGGCTCAGGAGATGCCTGATGGTGGGATGGAGGATGAGTCATGTGCAGTGGGGCTGGGAGGCCCTAAAGTCAAGCGGTGGTGGAGCAGGGCTGGTTGGCCCAGAGGATTGTGAGTTCATCGACATGGTGAAATGTGAGTATTCGTGTGACATGTTGTTTGCAGAGATCATGGCATGCCCCGGTGATCACACCCACTTTATGGTGGAAGACGGGTTGGTCTACACCAATAACATGGTGGGGGATAGAGTGCTCAGGGTGCTGAGGAATTGGCAGCTGATTATAACACTGCTAGAGCAGGTGCACTGTATAGTGGAGCACTTTGGCTCCCAGCAAATGTTGGCATATGTGGTGGTAGTACTGGTGGCCCCAGATAGTCATGGATGTGACTACGTTTTGTGGTATGTGCGAGTTGTGCCAGCAGTTAAAGACATCAAATGCAAGGCTGGCAGGCCAGTTGCACTCTCTGCCTATTCCCATTAGGTCTTAGGACTCAATTGGAATGGACTTTGTTGGTCCTTTCCTGAGGTCCCAGGGTTATGACTATCTCTGGGTGGTCATTTGCTGGATGACCAGTATGGTGCACTTGATGCTGGTCAACACTACAATGACAGCAGCTGAGTTGTTGTGGATATATCTCAAGGAGTTAGTGGGCTGCTGAGCTCCATTGTCAGCGGTAGGGATGCAAAGTTCACTTTAGCTTGGTGGAGGGAGTTGCACAAGCTGTTGGAAGCAAAACTGCTTATGTCAACCTCATTTCACCCACAGACCAATGGGCAGACAGAGCATGCTAATCGCAATGTGGCACAGATCTTTAGGGCTGTGGTCTGGCTGGACTAGGGGGACTGGGTTGATAAGGTATCTATGACTAATTTGCGATCAATGCAAGTGTGTCTAAGATGACATGCTATGTGCTGTTTGTGTTGAATAGTGGGTACATGCCTACCATGCTGCAGGAGTTTTGCAGTGATGGGGTTGCACACCAGGGAGTGCATAGGTTTGCGCAGCAGGTGCTAGCTAACCTGGCAGATGTGCACAACGCAATTATTGAGGCCTGTGTGTTTCAGACATGTAATATGAACACGTGGAGGAGAAGGGAGCCTGCAATTGCACAGGGTGATTTGGTGTTTCTGTCTATGAGGAATCTCAACTTGCCTAAGGGCAGGGTGGTGAAGCTTTGCCTGAGGTGGGTGGGGCTCTATCAGGTCCATAGCACCAAACCAAACACATTGAAATATGTGCTGGAGCTACCAGCTGTGTTGCAGAAGAGGTGGATCGTGCCTAAGTTTCATGTGTTATTGCTACAACCTTACAGTCTGAGCAATGATGTGCTCTTTCCTTACAAGGCCACTCTGGAACCCTATGACTTTGGGGCTGCCAAGGTTCAGGAGTAGTTTGTGGATGAGATCATTGGCCATTGGTGGATGGTGCAAGGAGGCCTTGAACTCGAGGTTTGTTGGAGTCTGGGAGACACAACATGGGAGCCACTGCACAGTTGTGTGGAATTAGAGGCCCTGAGCTATTACCTGGAGCTGCAGGGCATTGGCCATCTGTGGGACCTGACAAGACATGTGAGTGGTGCGTGCAGGCCCCACAGCAATCCAAAATGTCAGAACGGAGCTGCAGCTACATTGGGTGCAGGGGGGTATAGTGAAGACTCCAGCTGCTTGATTCCCTGGTGCTGAGATGCCAAAAGCCCTGATCACTGCAAGCAGCAGGTGGGAGAAGGGCAGAGAACAGGTGGAAGAGCCAGTAGAGGCTGAGGAGGAAGTGCAGGAGGCCATGCGGTGGAGATTGGGGGCAGCAGAGTATTCTGTGCCCTTGGATGCCAAGTTCTTGAGCGACCCACTTATGATGATGGTGTTGATGCTATCAAATGCACAGAAGTGCAAGATGCAGAGTCAGATGGAGGACCATGAGAGTAAGCCCAAGAGGGCTAAAGTAGCAGAGGAAGAATGAAGTGAGGTACCACAGGTGCACAAGAAGCAGCTGAAGAGGCTACTTATAGAGCTGGTGGAGGGGCCGTTTACCAGGCTTACAGTGGAGGGCCAGGATGAAGGTATGGAGGCAGGAGAGCTGCCTTCTGGAGAGGTATTGACTGCAGAGAGTACAGGGTTCCGCATGGCAGAGGAACTGGTGGTGGAAGTGATTGGGACACCCACATAGAGACATCACAATGGTACGTGTCATACGTTGTACGGGAGCCCACTTTGTGCCATACCATACATGTTCAGTGGAGTCCGCTACACTGGAGCGGAGCAGTCCCCACAGTGCCGTAGAATACAGAGCCGCGGACATGTCACAATGTGCTGTATGACACGGTCCAGTGGATCGATAAAAGGCGGGCACACACATGCGCATGCAGGCCCGGCGGATGCCAGCGGACACTAGTGGACGTCAATGTGCGTCAGTGGCCACTGGCGGGCATCAGCACATGAGTGAAAACCTCCTCCATTGGCAGACTTCATGGCATGAATAAACTCTCCTCGAGGTTCCCCACTTCCCTCCCCTCTCCATTCCTCCCCACAATAACTCAAGGCTGCGCGTCTCCCCTTCCATCCTTTTTCCACCCCCAACGCCAGCATACATCCACAAAAGGGCCCTGCAAATCTACGCAGGCCTATGCAAGCCACCAGCGGACATCCACGCAGACGTACATTGACGGACTCAAATCTATGCAGGCCCTCTTAGGCCTGCGCAGGGCACCAGCGGACATCCACAGAGGCCTACGCAGGTCCACGGAGTCTGGTTGGACCAAGGAAAAAGGTAACTTCGTCTTGCCCGCCGTATGCTTGTGGGGGGAATCGAACCCCCGGCCTTGGGAAAGCCTCCAGCAATGGAACGCACATTTAACCGTTGCACCACAGGTCCGTTACTAACGGATAGATTCAAAGGTCGGATAACACAATGAACGGACGCCCACCTACGTTTCCGCAGGTTCCCGTATGGATTTTTTGAGGTGGAAGGGGGGTGGCATACCTCCCAAAAGAGTTTTCGTGGCCTGAAAGGGGCGTTGGCATCAGCAGCCATCAGCTGGCCATCAGCTGGCATCCGTTGGAGTTCGCCGGCAGCCGTCGTGACCCGCTGGCATCCGTCGGCATCCATTGGCATCCATCGTGCATCCGTCGGCATCCGCCGGATATCCACTGGTATCCGTCAGAATCCATGGGAATCCGTCGGCAACCCCCGGCATCGTCCGGCATCGTCCGGCATCAGGGCGGGAGAGAAGGAAA